>CAOLHI010002080.1:0-295393 GCA_948474755.1 Ctenosaura bakeri | reverse complement strand
TAGGACATTTTAAAAGCATCTGAAATAGTGAGATGTTAGAAGATTAATCAGGGTTGTCCCTGTAAAATTGGGGCAGTTGGAAGTTACACCAGTTTAACTTTCCACAATGAACTGTTGCACAGAAACAGAAAGAGTTCTCTTCATTGTTAGTCTAGTCCCTTGGGTTTTACAGCATTCTCATTCTTTAGAGTATCTTCAGCAGAAGAGAACATTAATTCTTTTTTCCCCCTGAGATGTTTGTTTCTAGAAGACTATTGTGGTCAATGAATTATCAGATATTGGGGAGAGGGGCAATAAATCAAGAAAAGATCTACCTTAAGTTTCTCAAGACACCCCTCTTTTATAAAATGCAAACAAATTGTCAATATTTGGTGACACATTTGAATTGCTTAGAATGAATGTGACAGCAAATATTCAAATGTCCCTCGACTAGCTTCTTTGACAGAAGCTTTAACTTTTACAGCTGCTGAGCAGCCAACAAAGGCAACCCGAGTGATCCAGCCAGAGGACACGTCATATAATTTTAAGTGGTGTCCCTGGAGGAAACAACAGCATGTGAGGCTGCTTGAGCGACCTTGCTTCACTGTCCACACACAGTGTGCTCCTGTTAGCTAGTGAGCTCTGGCATGCTTGAGCATTCAGATCAGAAGAGCCCTCAAAAAGCTTCTGCCTACCCCACTGTGATTAAAGAGGTTGAAATCAAATGAAGAAGAATG
Source organism: Ctenosaura bakeri (assembly GCA_948474755.1). Taxonomy (NCBI): domain Eukaryota; kingdom Metazoa; phylum Chordata; class Lepidosauria; order Squamata; family Iguanidae; genus Ctenosaura; species Ctenosaura bakeri. Next base: position 294,677 of record CAOLHI010002080.1, on the reverse strand, counting down.
GGCAAAAATATGAGTCAGAGAAACACTTCAGGGTAAGAGTCAGTGAAATTGCCATATAAGCACAGGAGAAGGAAGAAGACATGGACAGCTTGGTTAAATTACATTTTTGGGTCATGCTGAATGGAGCAACCTGGGAGTTGTGGTCCAAAAAGGTAACTTTCCCAAGTTCTAACAATATGGAACGTGCCCCCTTTGAAACCACAATGGAACACCTCACATGTATTTTACACTAGAAAGTGATGATAATAATTTGATATTATATTAACTGTCCTGGCTGCAGCTTAGAGAGTCCTGGGGTTTGCATTTTGGTAAGGTACTAAGAATTGCCTGTTTGAGAGTTCTAGTGTTGCTATTTAGGGAAGCATGCTAAATTCCCTGACAGAAAATTTTGTGTACTTCACCAAATGATAAATCCCAGGATTCCATAGAATGAAGTTGTGATAGTTAAAGTGGTATTGAATTGTTATAATTGTGCCATATAGACATACCCCTGGCCCAATATCCTACACTAGGGTTTCATAAAGTAAATCACTGCAGGCAGAGTTATGCATTATGCTACAAATCTCTTATGAGGAATGGTGCAATTGTTCTGAATCATCTACCAATGTGCAGCTAAATGCACAAACAAATATGCAATGCATGCATGTGTGCATGTGCAGTCCACAACATATCCATGCATAGAGCACTTCCACATGCACACTCATGCATAATTTCACTTTCACATCTTGACCTGAATGTAGATGCTTCACACTGGACAAACTTACACATGTATAAGACACTAGGAGAATTTTGGCCACTGACCCCCAACAAAATGGGCATTTGCCTACCCTGATATCTATTTCTAACCCTTTCCACCATACCTTTCCCTAGGTAGTCATTAAGATAAGTTTTTAAATCCATGACTGACAGTTCATAGCAAGCTCAGAAATACCCAAAGGGCGCTTCCACATAGAAAGCTCCCCCCCACTCACAGTTAAAAGGCATTTTGCACTTGTTCTGTCTTTTTTTTCCATGGAGGATTTTCACAGGAAAGAAAAAAAAGGGTGGGAGAAACCATGAGAAAACTCAGGAGGGCTGATAACTGAAGCCATGGACCTCCTGTCAGGGCAGTAAAGAAGCAGTGTCATTGCATAGTAAAAACCTCATCAGGAGCCATTCTTAAACAGAGGAAAGTAGTTTAACTGGCAAAAAAAAGGTTATCAAAAATAATTTAACAAGACAGCTTTTAACCTGTTCGCTAAGAGAGCAGCCATTTATAATACAAACAATCTTCACCACAAAAGAGGGATGAGGTAAGCTGCCAGCAGCATGGAGGAAGGTCTAATACTGTTGAGGTAGTCACCAACTAGTCCCTGGAAATTATGTTTCTGGGGAGAAAGGCAGTTGATGACTTCCTCAATAGGGAGTCATCTTCATATGCAAGAATCCTGTGTCCAGTTCTGGGCACCTCATTTCAAGAAGGATATTGACAAGCTGGAGCATGTCTAGAGGAGGGCAACCAAAATGGTGAAGGATCTGGAAGCCATGCTCTATGAGGAGCAGCTTAGGGAGCTGGGTATGTTTAGTCTGCAGAAGAGAAGGTTAAGAGGGGACACGATAGCCATGTTTAAATAGTTGAAGGGATGTCATGTTGAGGAGGGAGCAGGCTTGTTTCCACTGTTCCATAGATTAGGATAAGGAGCAATGGATTCAAACTGCAGAAAAAGAGATTCCGCTTAAACCTCAGGAAGAACTTCCTGATGGTCAGGGCTGTCCAGCAGTGGAATATGCTGCCTCGGAGTGTGGTGGAGTCTCCTTCTTTGGACGTTTTTAAGCAGAGGCTGGATGGCCATCTGTTAAGAGTGCTTTGATAAGGGTTCCTACATGGCAAGGGTTGGACTGGATCTCCCCTGTGGTCTCTTCCAACTATGATTCTATGATTCTAAGTTCAGGACCAGATCACCTGGTCCCCAAACCACAGAGTTTTGAATCTTCGAATCTTTATTATTACGGTCATAGACCAGCATCAAAACCACAGAGGGGTTTATAAGTTTTCAGCAGCACATTAAATTTTCTCTGAAAACAAAAAGGAAGCCAGTGCTGCTCTTTCCATGAGGGAGTCACATACTGTCTATATACAGCCCCTCAGCCTAGATTGGTGTCTTCAGATGACCCACTTTAGTGTGGCTTTTAACACTTCTTGAAACAGCTCCTTTTTTGAACTACAGCTACCAGAACACACTAACTAACATGAACATTGGCCATGCTGACTGGGAAATTTGGGGCGTTGCAGTCCAAAAAAAGGAGCTTTCCCAAGCTCTATTCTTTAGGGTCAGTTTTTGAGTAACCATTCTGAGGTTTTCATTATGTTCAGGACAGGACAGCCATCTGAGTAGGCTCAGGCCCAAGGCTTCACTTACTGGCATGGATTTGGCTGCTGTCTGTGTGGCTACTGAACTACCTGGGGCTCTTTGACATGTTGTATGTGTTCTTTGTTGATTAGTGACAGAATCAAGCAGGGGTGTGTAGTGACACACATAATAGCAGCACAAATGTTTGTGCTCTGAGTTTTAGTCCAAACTTTAAAGGAGTAAATCAAGGGGTTGAATCCCACCAGCCTCAAGTAAGTTCAGCACCTTGGACAGTTAAGAACAAAAGGCGGAGCCAATTCGTCATCTGAGCAGCACAAAAGTATGAGCCACCACCGCTCTCAAGGGATAGCTTGTATGTGTGAATGAGCCATCAGAGAACTTTCTCATAACCTGGTGTTAAGGCAAAAAACTGGAGTGTGTTCATATGTTTAACTGAGAATCAACAAAATTAACAAGCTATGATTGGACGGTGATTTATATGTGGACAACCAATGAATATCAAGTGCTGTAGGCTATACAGTCATTCCTCCACCTTCACTAGGGTTAGGAGCACAGGAGCTCTTTGAAAGTAGAAAAACCACAAATATCTATAGGCCATGGTGGGAAGAATGTTAGCTGGCTGGCTTTGGCTTTGAGGTGTGAAGGTTCCTTCACAAGGCAGAAATAAATGTCTAGTTTGCCGCTGCCTCTACTGCTGCCCTTCACCATTTTGAATAGGGTCTTACAAGCCTCGCCTCACGCTCACAGTCTCTTGCAGTTTCTCTCAGTCTTATGAGGCTTGCAGAGAGACTGTTAACATGAGGTGAGACTTGTAAGTCCCTGTTGAAAATGACATAGAGTATCAGCATAGGGAGCAGCAAAGAATCCACAATCCAATTTGCAAATGTTACACCCATGGATGTGGAGGGCCAACTGTATTTCAGAGGAAGGAACTGGCAAAACTCTACACATACGCACGTGCGCGCGCACACACACACACACACACACACACACGGTGTCCTTAGAAGAGGCTGAGAAAAGGATGTAGACCTGGATGTTCAATTGAAACTTACATTACACATAACTTTTATAGCCAGTGGGGGGGGGATCAAGGGAGCTGCAATCCAACCACACTTTGAGAGCAACAAGCCTTGTTTAAAAAGACAGGTAGCTCACTGCAAGAACAATGGAAACAATCCAGAATCTACCATTCCAACATGTTTGCATGCATGTGTCTTTACCATGACTGGGGGAAAAAAAATCTCTCCCACTCCCCACCTAGGGTGAGAGAATAGAGTCGTGTAAACCCATCTTCAGTCCACAGCTTTCTAAATTCCTATTTCACTTGAAAGTTGAATTGTTTACCATTATCGTACCTTTATTGCAAAATAGAGATGAGAAGAATGGAATATTTTAAAAGGCATTCTTTGCTTGCATTGACTCCCACTGTACATTTGCTAGCAACATAACACTTTATAGCTGTTTATAGCTGATTAAAAAGGGGTGGGGGGAATCAGATGGAGAATGCTTGCATCCTTCTTTGGAAAAAAAAAAGAGAAGAAAAGCATGTGGTGGGAAATAATTGTGCTGCAAACATGTTTCATTATGGCTTTTCTTTCAAAACGTTGCTGCAAATTTATTGGCAAAACCTGGTGTTGCTCTTCCACAAAGCCTGTCTAATGTCATTCAACATCTCTTTCGTTCCAAGAGTGATCTCCATGAGACTTTCTCATTCCCACAATAAAGTGCAGATGCAATGCTGGGTCAAAATGACCTGAACTGCACAGACTTCCAAAGTACTGAGGTAGCTATTTGCTTCAGCTTAGAAAAGTTACTTTTGAGAACTACAACTAAAACCATTGCCATAGTCTGGGAGCAGATTCTGGAAGCTGGAATGCAAAAAAGTAACATTTCCAAGCTCTTTTCACTTTAAGGAATTCAATTCCTCTCAATTCGATATCCACATGAAAAGGTAGGTCTTCTGATCAACTTTCATATGTAGCAGGGATTCAGTACTGAGTCTGTTACCTACAGTGCAGCCTCCACATGTGTGTGGGTTCAGTTGCAGGAACACCTATGTATAACAAAAAAGTGAATGTCCCATGATCTTCAATGGACACGATGTGGATGTGATGGACAAGGGAGCATTGTACTTACAATTGACTGTGTCTTTGCTATACAACTAGAGTAGCTTCATACTCTCCAACTGATTTAGCAGGGGTAGTCCTGATTCACTGCCTGCCTTTCCACTTTTTCAACTGCTTTTAAAATGCCCCAGTTTCTCTTTCCTCCTCTTTTCCCCCTTTGTCTTCAGGTTACTTCAGTTGCTGTTATCTGAGTTCAAAGTGCAAAAGTACTTTGTATTCAACTCAGCAGCAAGGAGAAGAGAGCAGGGGGCAGAATCTTGCCTTTCCCAGTGGGCTCTGGCAAAAGCAAACTGCTAGCCTCACCTTGTTTGTGTGTTCTTCCTTGTTAACAATTTTTGCCATCTTGACCACTCTCGGATGTTGCTTGACCACATGTTTCCGAGTTTTCCTCTGTGAAATATTGGAGGGCCTACAGTTTGATACCACTGTGACTGCCTTCGCTCCACCTTATGAAATTCTGGGGTTGTAGGGTCATGATATGCCGAAAATTTTCTGCTAGAGAGATTTTGAACCCTGGGCTCTACAGTTTATTTTGAACTCCAGCTACAAGAAGGCCTAGGCATCATGATCAGTCTTCAGGGATTTGAGGTCCAGAACATTTGAAGGATAAATACAGTTGTGTAGGGACGTGCGGATGGGGGTGGGATGATTCACCCTGGGCGCCAATGTTTCTGGGGAATCTCAGCCTGCAGCCATGCCCCAACATGCCCTGGTCACACCCCTGTGTGCCCTGGTCACATTTCCATGCACTGCAGTCATGCACTGCAGCCACGCCCTGCGCATAGTGGCCACACCCCTCCACACACTCTAGGCTCCGCCACTGGATAAATATTGAGAACAAGAACTCCCTGAAACACAGCATTTGGGTTCCCTAGGAGAGAATTTTAAGTGTTTCACTTTATAACTCTCAGGATTCTGCAGGATGGAGTCATGTCGGTATCCGACTGCTGTAACTGTCTAGTGTAGACAACTTGGCTTATGGTAGGGAGAAAAAGCTAACTCCCACACTGGTTATTAGCTTGTGATGCAAATCAAAGTGGTTCTCCTTGTAAAAGCAATGGAAAATTAATAAAATATTTACTGCTTTTAATGATGCTTGGGGCAAATGCCAGTTAAACTCCAAATGACTTTTAGGATACATCCCAGGTAGCAGGGGTGGAAAATGGGTGGCTGTCAAGATGTTGCTGATCTGCAACTCCCGGCAATCCTAACCAGGCTAGCTAATTGTAATAAATGCTGGGTATTGCAGTCCAATAACCTCTGGAGCTTATGCCTGCATTGTGGGTGATGAAGCCTTCTTGAACAGGGGCGGGCCATTGTTGGGGGAGGGCTAGGGCTAGGGACCAATTTCACACAGACCCCTGTATGCACTGGACTCCACCACAGCAAGCCCTATGTTGTCCTCTCAAGCCCCTCTCAAAGTGGTAGCAGCTAGCATCATTTCCTATCATTGTTTTGGTGGCATCACTTCCTGCCACCATTTTGAGAGGGACTGCAGAGGAAAATTGAGGTTTTTAGGGACAGTATGGCATTGTGGGATGGTTGTAGGTGTGTGAGGGATATTTTTGCATGTTTTCATGTGTTTTGTTTGGGAAGGGGGCAAAGCACAGCTTGGGGTCAAAAACAGCCTGAAAATCATACCAAATTAGAGAGTTGGGAGGCTTTGAGGATCTATTGAAGGCTTCAGAGGCCACACAAATTGGCTGCAGGTGGTGCACATGGCCTGCAAGCCACACTTTCCCAACCTCTAGAGGGAACCAGCAAGATGTAATGGTTTGAGCATTTGTCTACAATTCTGGAGACCAAGGTTTGAATCCCCATATGCCATGGAAATCCACTGGGTGACCTTGGTTAAGTCAAGCTCCCTAAGCCTCAAAGGGAGGCAAAGGCAAACCCTCTCTAGACAAAACTTGCCAAGAAAATCCTGTGATAGGTTCTCCTCAGGGCTGCCCTAAGTTGGAAACAATTGCAGGCATGTAATAACTATAACAAGAAGCTCTCAAAGGGAAAGAAGATGTGACTCCCTTACTGAAAGTGCTTCTGGCTTCCCTTTTGTATCTAACTCCATGTCACAACGTCATGACATGAATTCACCACAGAGGTCCAAACAGTGCCTTTCTTACATGTCTTTGCCAGAATGGTACCACAAAAGCCATTTTTAATAATTTCTAATTTTTCCAGTCTGAGCAAATCAGAAATGTTGTTCTGTACATTGATTAAGTTCTGCAGGATCTAGGCTTGCGATGAACGACTGAACAAAGACATACTTTTTTAAAAAAGTGTGTAGTGAGTGATAAAGCCTCCGATGATTAATTAAAGGCACAATGCCAAAACAAGTGTCTTTGTTTAAAGCGCAGTGGACAAGACAGGCTTGGGAAAGTTGATGTCTTAAGTAGACGCCGCAACATGTTTTTAATTATATTCAGGAAGAAGAACAAGAATGGGAATTGCCAACTGTTTGGAAAGATAATTCCCCCTCCCCCAAGAAAGATTAGAAATAAAAACAATCAAACAAACCAAGAAGCAGAGCGTTATTGATTTAACATAAATGCCATTTGTTGGGCCTTTTGTAATTTTCTTATTAATGTCATCATTCTGGAGTTCATATGCTCCCTTCTGTTAGAGAATTTGGCACGGAATCAGTTTTTAGCAATATGATACAGTAAACATGAAGAGAGACTGCTCATATGAACACACTTTATTTGCTTTAACTGTACTAGCAACCAGGCAGAGTTAAGTCCTAAATGATTCCAGCTATTTTTCAAGATTATTGGAAAGCAGAAAACTAGAGGCCATTTCTGTGAGATGTGTGCAGACAAACAGACTCATGCCCTGGCTGAGGACCATGTAGCAAAGCTGTCAGTAGGAAACAAAGCTCCAAGTTCATGCAACATCAGTTCTCTACCTCTTCTTGTCAAGTACGTTCTAACTTTTGAAATAAAACAGATATAAACCGGAAACAACAGCAGAGAGTTTGGTAGTATCACTCATTCTTATGTATTACTTGGGCAATGTTGATGCACTCCAGCGCTTAATCTGTGTGGAAGCACAGCTCTTCAAAAACTGCCCAACCACTGCTAAGTGACAGGGTGGAAGCCCCAATCCCTGGCACCTACAGTTAGAAGGATCCATGACAGAAAAGACTTTCACTGGAAAGTTCCTTTTCTGGACTGCAACGGCCAGGAAGTCTGACTGGAGGATTCTGGGAATTGTCATCCGAAAAAAAAAAAAGCAATTTTCCCAAGCTGAAGAAACCAGGAAAGCAGTTGCCACTTAGTTTCAAAGTAATGATGATCATGATGATGATGCCTGGCATTCACTCATGGTATTGCAATTAAGGATTTGTTGTAAGCTAGAGTTATGGATCCGTAGCTGCTCTGTATTCAGTAAGACTACGTAGTTTTACTGTAAGACAATGTAAATGTTCCTTCTGCCAGGCCACCTTGACAGCCACCAACCAAATTAAGTGAAAGAGGTCTGTTCCACTGCAGAGCAGGGTGCAAAGAGGATGATAAGTGAACCTGTGACAATCAGAAGCAGGATCCTTGTGGCGATGCCTTGTGGCAGCCTCACTTACTGGTAGGAGGAGTTTGGAAATTCATCCTCTTTGCACCCCGATCAGCAGCTCAGCAGGTCTATTTCACCCAGTTTAACTTCTGATTATTAAGGTGGGCTGAGGAGACTTGGGCCAGGAAATGTTACATAGATATACACATGTAACCAAGTAACTGCTGTAGAATATTGGTGAATGATGATGATGTTCATTTCTTTGACTATTTCTAAACTTTCTTGGGGAACAGTATATTACTATTGTTATTGTTATATCCCACTAGTTTTCCTCATCTGGGGCTCCATAGTGGTGTTAATGTATTGATGGTTGAATTATATTTTAATGTTTTGCATATTTTGTTGATGACAGATTTTAATTGTATCTGTTTTGATTTCTGTAAGCTGCTTTGAGTTCCAGGACTGGGGGAAAATGGGAAGGAAGGAAAGAGCAAGCAAGCAAGCTAGATACTGGGCTAAGTGGACAGATAAAAGTAGAGCAGATAGAAGGCATGGCAAGTACAAGGCAGATTCCTCTGTGGGGAAATATTCTTTAGTATACATAGCTCTGATGACGAGAGAACAATTTTGGTGCCTGGAAGTGTGTGAGAGAACACAGAATGTTGCTCAGTAAACAAAGTGGCAAAACAGAAGCTGAACAACAACCAGTCCCACAGCAACCCACCTGTTGAATCTTGCTGAAGAAGAGACAAGCTGACGTTGGTAAACCATATAAAAAGAGCTTCACTTACAAATGATTTGTGCATAGTAAAAGAGAGTTTCTAATGAAGGAGAGAGAGAAGGAGAAGATGGCTGCAAGCCAGAGGAAGTCAGGAAGAGAGTGGATGTAGGGAAAAAATCCCTCACAAACAGGAAATTGCTGTAAATATATGGGCAACATGCAAACTAGCAGTGAATGGTATAGGGATGCAAATGTTACAAACTCTAATTTTTTTAAAAAAATTGATAACCTTTATTGAGTATATACACTTGTATTATGTATATCAGAACCAATAAGACATATATCTCTTCTCATATAACATAGGCCATTTCTGCACTAGCCTGTTATAGCGTGATGATTCCACTTTCAATATCCTCTGGAATCCTGGGATTTGCAGTTTCAGGAGGGGCCGGCTGGCCCCTCCTGAAACTGCAAACCCCAGGATTCCAGAGGATGTTGAAAGTGGAATCATCGTGCTATAACAGGCTAGTGCAGAAATGGCCATAAACATGTACAAGATAATAAATGGGCAACGCTACTTAAAGAAAAATCGTTATATTGGAATCAAATTTGAAACCAAATACGTCCATAAGTCCCCTCCCCCTTGTTGTGTGTTGGAAATTTGAACAATGTTATGTTAAATCATATTTTATAATATTGTAGTGTTACACTAAATTTTTACACAGACTCTAATATTGTGAACCTCTCCCATCCCAGTCTCAGAGTAGCTTAAAAATCGCATTAAAAATGACAAGTTAAACAGTTTAAAACAATAAAATAATTTAAATAAGGATCTTGTTTGGAGAAAGGCAGGATATAGATGCAATAAAAAAGTAAATAAACAAATAAAATGTATTAAATATCATAATGAGTTAAAAACAGATTTAAAAGATTAATTTTTTAAAAAAACCTATGATCCTTTCTGCACCCTACCTTTTAGCGAAGACGTCTGGTAGGGATCCCAGCAGTGGCTCTGCCAAGAGTGGAGCTCAATAGGAGCGCTCCCCTCCACGCCAGTTGGTTCCCTGCGGAAGGGAGTACGATGGCCATGCCTATTCCTTCCACAGCATAGCAGGGTACTTTCCCCGGCTGTGCTGGAGCAGGAAGTGCAGCCATTGTGCTTCTATGCCTTCTGCTGGGCAAGTAAATCTGGGATGGTGGCATGATCATATGTCATTGATGGGGAAAACCCATCAATGATTTAAGCCATGATTGCACCACCTGGAGACAAGAGAAGGACAGGACTGCAACGATGTCATGCAGAAGTGTCATTGCAGTTCTGTCTTTCTCCCGCCTCTGTTGTGGGATGGGAGGGTGGTGTGGAAAGGTCCTATGTAACAACAGTATTCAGTATGAATGAATGAGACCAAAGGAGAGCTAGCATAGTGCAGTGGTTTGAGTGTTGAACTATGACCCTGGAGACCAGGGTTTGATTCCTTGCTCAGTCATGGAAACCCACTGTGTGACTGTGTGTGACACAGACTCTCAGCATCCAGAAAACCCCATGATAGGTTCTCCTTAGGGTTGTCATAAGTTGGAAACAAATTGAAGGCATACAACAACAACATAATGAGGCCCAAAGGCCTAGATAACTAGCAAAATTTTCACTTGACAGCTAAATGAAATGCATGTTGGCTGCAATAGGGACTGCAACGGGAAGTCATTCCACAGTTGGGAGGCCTTTGCCTGTGTCCAAACACAGTGCATTGATTCCACTGGTGAGACACAGAGGAAGTCCTCAGTCTTAGGCAGGCACATATATGCCTTTGATTTGTAGTTTGTAGAGTTTATGCAGGCATTGGAACTCTTTGCCTGTGAATTCTAAATGCCCCTCCCAAAACTACAAAGCCCAGGATTGCCAGGGCAGTTCAAGTGGAGGCATAACGCTATAACTGTGTAGTGAAAAACGACCTTCAGTCTCTAGCAAATTGTTTGAGGAACAAGAAGCAGTCCCTGCATATTAAACAGGCTAGCAAATTAAAACAGCAGAAAAGGCTAGAACAGTTAAAACCATATACATGTATGTTTGGAAAAGAGATTGGACCCCAAAGGTTTTAACTTGGCATCCAAAAGAAACCAGTGCTGGTGCCAATTAGACCTTCAAAGGGAGGACATTCAATACATGGGGGTTGCTACAGCAGAAAAGACCCTTTCCCATGTCCCTGCATGATATATCATTGCCAGTGGTTAGACATGGAGGTGAGCTCTCTACAGCAGATCTCAGTGTTTGCGCAGGTTTACATAGGGAATGCGTGTCTTGTCTCAATGAAATCTGTGTCACTGAAATCTATGGAGACATGTGTGTATATTCTTATGGAAAGTATTGCATTATTTTTGAAAGTGATGGAGGGTGATGGAAGAGATGCAAATAAAAGAGAAAGCAGAAGAATCACATTTTTGTGTGTATAGATGAATACAAGTGGCTTTACATGAGCATGACTTGTAGAAAAATGGATATTATTTTGTCTATTTTTTTTCTACCTCAAATCTGCTAGCATGGGAAAAGTCTGGAAAAAGTCTCTGAAGAAGACAGAGTGAACAAGAGAACAAGACCTGCTGAAACACATGTGGGGTGGATTATGTTTGATTTGTAAATTACTAAACCTAATCCCCTGGTCCCTTCTAAACAGGAAGAAATAAAACAATCTGAATTTGCACAGTGGATGTGTTCACTTTGGAGTCACCAGAGACCTGAGAAAATCTTAACAGTGGGTTCTTCCAGATGAGTTTCTGAGTTTCTCTCTCTCTCTTTCTTTCTTTCTTTCTTTCTTTCTTTCTTTCTTTCTTTCTTCTTTTTACTTTCTTTCTTCTCCTTCTCCTCCCTCCTCCTCCTCCTCCTCCTCTTCCTTCCCCTTCTTTTTTAAAAAATCCAGCATATATTTCTGTTGTCTGGACTATTTCCTGGCAATTCCTGGCATCAGCCACAACATTTTACTCCCATCCTCAAGTGGATTTCATCAGAGGGGAAGAAAAGTACCCCTCACTACTTTCTTGTTTTAAAACAGTGTCAGTGAAATGGCACTTTTGCACTATAGAACTAGAATCTCTTTTTTTAAAAAAACAAAACATTAAAAATCCATATGCTGAAACCATAGGAAAAGATTCCCCAGTTTAAAAAATCCTTTAGAAAATCCCTAGCACAGATCCGAGAAATCACTACAAACCGCCCTCCAAAAGGATAAAATGAGTACTTATGGAGATAGCAATAAATTAAAAAATTCAGCAAAACCTAAAGAGCTATATTGTGAGAATTCATGCATCTTTAGACCAATCTGGTACAGCCTTGTGTTTCCTCATCTGAACTGTACAGGCAGATGCATTTTATCACCAAAATGGTTTCTGCAGATGGTTCCTCTTTGCAACAGATCAGTTCTGAAAAAACCCAAACATAATTATGCAGATGACATTACCACTATGACTACTTTTCTCCTCTTCCTCCTCCTTCTCCCCCTCTGTTTGTATCCTGTTTTTTTTCCAAAATTGGGACTCAGTGTGGCTTGCAATAATGCAATTGAAAACATACAAAAAGTGAATGTCAAAATAGAATTAAAGGATTCACAGTATTAAAACACATGAGCCAGTTAATAGAATAAAATGCAATTAAAAAAGATAAAAAGTGATTAAATAGTACAGCATCCCAAGCCTGTTCTTAAAAAAAAAAAAACTTTCTGAAAGAAGGTTTAACTGAGGCTCATTCATACTCGAATACAATGAACTACAACAAAGTCTGCTTCCAGATGGCAACGCCCAGTGCTACCAGTCAAAAGCAATAATGTATTCCATCATCCCCCCTGTAAACCTAGATTCAAACCCAGGTCTCCCAGCATCCTGGGAGCCCAATACTCAAGCCACTACACTGTGCTGTTTCTGCATTTTAAACAGTTATTTAATAACTTCATAACAGCCTCATCTTAGCCTTGTTCTTAATGCAAAAGCCTCCTGTTTTCATCAGCAGGAAGGATCATTTGGGAGGAAGGCTAGTCACTGACCTATGCTTTGTAGCAATAAACCAGAGTTCATAATTAAAAATGCTAGTTGGCCAATCTCTGCTGAAAAGGCATCAACATTCTTGGATTAGAATAGTGACCTTACGGAGCTCTTTTGCTTGATTTCCTGCAATCTGAAAGGGTGTATACATAACCATATCTCTGCTTTGCAATTATATGGCCGATGCCAGAGGAATAAAAAGGAGTCTTGTATCCCTCCCCTTTTAGCCACTCTTACTTTAGAACTGGCAAACATGGCACCTATTAGCCTTAATGAGAGAGACCCATGTAAATCTCCAGGTCTACTGCAGGGAGACTAGAACCCTAATGACACTTTCTTGCATATCCCTTGATAATTGTACTAGAAGTTACTGGGCCGGTTCAAAGATTAATTACCAGGTAACATACAGATTTCATTATTTGTGTTTCTTGGGTGGACATTAAAAGACAATTATCCTGCAAAAGCTGTGATGTACACAGGTGTTTTTTTTTAATAGGACTTTTATTTTTTAAGCTTCAGAAATGGTCCAGAGAAAAATCTACACAACATTATCTGAAGGGATAAACCATTCTGATTCACTTTTCCTTGCGGGATGCCCATCACTGCCAGATCAAAACAGCACAGAGATTGTCACAGGGACATATCAGTGATCGGAGAGGAGAGAAGATTCAGATGTTAGGATCCAGAGATTGAAAAGTTACAATTTCAGTACTAAGGTTTTCCTGCCTCCCAGTAACTAGTTGGTATTATGCTTGTCGTTCTTGTTGTGTGCCCTCAAATCTTTTCCCTTAGGTGAACCCATCACAGGGGTTTCTTGGGGAAAAAAAGTGTTCAGAGGACGTTTGCCCTTGCCTTCCCCTGAGAGAATGTGACTTCACCCAATAGGTTTTCATGGCTGAGTGGGAACTTGAACTCTGGTCTCCCAGTGTCCTACTCCAACACTCAAACCACTACTGACTTTCTTGTAAGCATTGTAAAAAGTAATGGTTTACTCAATATACACATTTTTGTATTCGCCTTCATTCAACATCTATATGTTGGCAGCCTGGAACTCCACTGAAAAATTTGGAGAGGTTCTCCAACAGATAACTTGAGTTCTGATCTGCTTAGTAGTCTGTGGAATGAGATTTAAGATAGTTCACTTAAAAATGCAGAATAAATAGAATTCTCTTCTATCTCCATGAGTTCTAGGGGGTGGGGAAAAAAGGTGTGTAGAAACTTTCGTCTGTCCTATTAGGCTCCGTCAACTCTCCTACTGTCTTGATTTGACAGAAACAGTCCCTGTTAAGCCTGGTATCCCGTTTTTCCAGCTGCTTTTAAAATATCCCAGTTTCTCTCTTCTTCTCCCATTCTCCCCCTTTGTCTTCAGCATACTTCAATTTCTGCAGATTGGATTCCAAGTGCAAAAGTAGTCTGCCCTCAGTTAATTCAGTTGTGGGGAGAGGAGAGAAAGGAGCAGAATTTTGTACTACCCAGTAGATTAGGCAAAAGCAAACTGCTGCAACCTCTCCTGGCTTGTGTGTTCTTCCTCGTTAATCACTTTTGCCACCTTGACCACACACTGATGTTGTTTGGCCACCAATGTCCCAGTTTTCATCTTTGAAATGTTTGGAGGGTATGCTATTGTACAATTATTTACACCTGTCATGCACTGACTAATTGATGCAGGGTTTGTTTGTAAAATGGACATCACACGTTCCTTTTAGCAAAAATGTTTGGTTTGTTAAGAAGGGAAGTGTGCCTGGTCTAATTGCTACCCAACCCCAATCCCTACTTGGTTCAAGTTATCTCTAAAAAAGCAAAATAGGAACAAACAGGATAATACCCAAGGACAAGTACTGGGAAACAGGGATGTTTCCAAAATACTAAGGGACATTGAAGGTTATATATATTAAAAAAAAATCTGTTTCTGTAAGGTGTATAGCAAACAGGGTAAAAGGTGGTGTTTGAATGAAATTGTGGTTTCACATTCTCTTTTTCTGGTAAATGGCTATGTGCAAAAATAAAACAAAAAAACCACCCTGGCCAAACTGGTTTAATTTTTTCTCTGGTAACTTTTATCCTGTATCAAAGGACTCAAGAGTATGACCTTAATTCTTCTGCTTAATTTAAGTTTACTTGCACAGCGCCATCTTGTGGCTGCAATTTCTCAAACAAACAATATGGGTGATACAGTAATTTACTTATCGACTTCTTTCTTGTGTTTTTATAGTTATAAAGTTTGCATGGTGCCTAGGAAAGGCTCTTTACAGAAATGTTTAAAAAAACGAATGAAAGTAAGTATGTCTTGCAATACAGAGGCAAGAGTCTGGACTTGACAAAAACATCAAAAAATAAGTTTTCCCTCTAAATTAGTCAGCTAAAACAAAAAAAGCTCGGATTTTTGTGCACCTTCAAGTTGCCTGTTGAATTATAATGACTCCATGAATTTCATAGAGTTTTCTTAGGCAAGGAATAATCAGAGGTAATTTTACCAGTTCCTTCTTCTGAAATATAGCCTACAGCACCTCGTATTTGTTGGGTGTTTCCCATCCAAGTACTAACCAGGACTGACTGTGCTTAGCTTCCAGTATCAGACAGGATCTAGTACCTTTAGGGTATCTAGGCCAAGCCTCAGAAAACCAGAGTTAAAGGAAATGTAAGCACAGTTCTATTCCATTTAGGTATTGACTAAAAAGAAACTTCTTATCTTCTTCAATTCTTTGTGTATGTGTTTTTTGCAACTGGATCTGATTTGAGAAGTTCTGGTATCTAATAATAATTTGAATAAATTCTGTGAAGAAGGGCTGAGGAAGTGGAGAATGTAGTGTCTAAAGAAGAGAAGAAAGTGAAATGGTACAGTCATATTCAAAAATTGAAGGCCTGTCACTTGGAAGATGGAGCTCCAGAGGCTAGGCTGTTTTCTCTTGCTCTGGAGGAGAGAACATGCAATGAATTCAAATAACAAGAAAGAAGTTTTAAACTAAATATTAGCAAGAACATCTTGACAGTATGGACCATTTCATACTATACAATAATAGCCGTGTGATGCCACTTTATTGACCATGGCAACATCCTGCAGAATCCTGGGGTTTGCTGAAGCATAGGAACTCTCTGGCTGAGAATTCTAAACATCCCTCTTTAAACTATAAATCCCAAGATTCCATAGGATTTTGTCATGGCAATTAAAGTGCAGTTGTAGCACTGTCACCGTGCTGTGTGATAGGGCCCCAAGTATGAGAAGTTTGATGGTTTACCTTGGAAGATGGTGAATGCTCTTCCAGTGAAAGCTTTAAGCAGAAACTGAATAGACATTTGTTGGGTGTTAGCTGTGGATTTCCTGCTCTGGCATGGTTTAGACTACGCGAACCCTGGGATTTCTTTCAGCTCCACAATTCTATGATTTTTAAAAAGATCCTACAAGGTAGAAGTTTGCCCACCTCTGTTCTGGATTGTGTCTCAATTCAGTTCATGCCAGTATGGGATGTAGCTTCTCTTACACACAGATATTTAAAGAAGCCTGGTACAGGGCAGTCCTATACATGCATACCAAGAAGTAAGTCACACTATGTTCCAGAGAGTTTTCAGATTCAGCCTCACCTAAGCTGGTCAGAAAGTGACAATGTCCCAATACAGCAGCTTTCTCTAACCCGCTGCCCTCTAGATGGTTTCACCTACAACTCCCTTGAGCTCTCAACAAGCACAGATATAATACATATAATAATACAAATTACCCTTAGTAACACATAACAAGGTGATGTATGCTGCCTTTATGAAACAACTCTCAGAAATCTCCAAGTTATGGGGGACTTCCATTATCTTGATATCTGCTGGGAAACCAGCTCTGCTAAGCATAGGCTCTCCAACAAATTCCTGATGTGCCTTGCAGATTATTTCTTCTTTCAAAAAGTGGAGGAAGGAACAAGGGGATCAGCAATCCTAGGCCCTTTCCACACGCGGGCAGAGAAACAGGGTAAGCCACGCTAAAACGGAGCTTACCTCAGTCTGTCGCCGCGTGGAGCAGCGCGTTTTGCTGTTCCACACTCGTCAGCGTCCCGCGGCGTCCGGCAGTGCCCAAAATGGCGACTGATGACTGGTGGAGGCTCTCCACCAACCGGAGAACCTCGCCAGCTGGAAATCCCGCCCCCGTCAGATCTGCAGGCACACCCTTGCACGTGCCTGCAAATCCACACCGGGCGCTGTGATGGGGCTGCATGCCCTGTACCTTTTAAAAACCACATAAAAAGTGGTTTTTAAAAAGCACGCGGTGGCGCTACTTCCAGGTGCCCTAGCGCGGATTGGGGTGTAGAATTACTCTAAAGTAATCCACCCCAATCCCCTTTACCGTGTAGATGACCGACGGAGGTCGCGCTACCACGTGTTATTTCCCTGTGTGGAAAGGGCCCTAGACTTGGTCCTAACCAGTAGGGAGGAGATGGTCACTGGAATTGAAGCAGTTGGTACTACAGGCCAAAGAAGGGTATAGTCAAATATAAACCTTGGATTTCAGGAAAGCTGATTTTATCAAGCTCAGGTAACTAACAGGTAGAATCCCAGGCTAGACACACTAAAGGAAAAAGACACCCAGCATGAGTGTGATTTCATTGTAGAAGCAACTGCTAAAAACACAATTGCAAACAATTCCATGGAAGAAAAAAATATGAGAAACATCTGAAAAAACCAACGTGGCTGCACAGTAAATTTGAGGATGAAGTGAAAACAGAATGTACAAAAGAATAAAAGAAAGGATGACTCACCAAGGACAAATATATATGTGTAGCCCAATCTTGCTGGAATAGTGTAAGAAAGCTAAAGCTCAAAATGAGCTGATACTGGCTTGGCAAGCAAAGAGCAACAAAAAGGGTTTTTTCCCCAATATGTTTGAAGCAGGAGAATGATAAAGAAAATGGTTGGACACTGTTCAGCAAGAATGGCAAAATGCTAGCAGATCTCAATGAAAAGACAAAACAATTCACTACCTATTTTGCTTCATGTGCTGCCCTATGCCATTTTTAATAGGGACTGCAAGCCTTGTGAGACTGAGAAACTGCAAACAAGGCTTGTAAGTCTCTATTAAAAATGGTGTGGGGCAGCAGTGGAGGTGGCAGTAAACCCCACCAGCCACCCACTTCTGCCTTATGAAGGAACCCTAATGGCTCATAGGGATCCACAGGTGGTTGAATATGGTGATCATACTTTTTGTCTGTGTTACCTATGGTTTGGGAGGGCTTAGAGTTATTCACCTTTTTCCCCCTTTCACAGAGATCCTGTGCCCCTAACCCTAGTGAATGTGGAGGGATGACTGTACATGCTTCCATACTTCAGGAAAGTCCCTAGCAGGGAATCCAGGTTGCAAATGAAGATGGATAAACAATTGGTCAGGAATCACCTAGTTAACCTAAACAAGTTCAAGTGTGCAGGGCCAGATGAACTGCATCCTAGGGCTTTATCACACAGGGCAGGTAAATTGCACTTACATCAGGATAATTAAGTCTTTGACTGGAACTTATCACAAGACATCATTCCTTTTCTGTTAGTATTCCACGGGAGTCTGTTTGATAAGTGTTTCTTTTTATTAACACAAAAAATCCATTAATGATTGTCTTTCCTGTTTCTGTTGTGCTATGATTTCCTGTGCAAAAGTTCAGTTGCATGTTTATGCCATTTTTGGGTAGTCAGAAGTGTTCAGTGGGCATGCTGCAGGTCAGGAAATGTCACTCCACCCCTAGTGATCAGGGAAGAAGAAGAGGTGGAAATTTCACTTTGATTTCCTTTCAATTGGCAAAGTACCTGAGAAACTTTTAAACTTTTTTTTCTCTATAGAAAAAAAATCCATTGCCAAATGACTGCACACTCTGCAACTGGATGTTATCTGGGAAGCCAAATGTTGCTCACTCCCCCATCTCCTTTTCCAGTGCCCCCTTCCTCTGATTCTCTTTTTCTCATTCACCCCCACAAATAGACTCACACATGTCCAGAAATATATGTGGAAAACAGTCTTATAGTTTTTTTTAAAAATCATTTATTCCATTAATCCATTAATTCTTGCTTTCTTTTAGCTTCAGACTTAATTAATCATTGGCAGATGAAAGGTAGCGTCAGGATAGCTGAGACAGATAGATCAGTAGCTGCTCACTTTCATCTGCCAGTGATTAGTTAGGTCTGAAGCTAGAAGTCTCATCTATCCAAATTAGGAAGCCCTGCATCCAGGAATAAAAGGCCTTTTTAAATATAAGAATTTTCATTTATATTTTGAGGTGTGTGTGGAATTTGTGTGTGCATGTGTGCATCAAATTAGGAAAAGCAGCATGGGTAATGTCTAGGAGGAAGTAGTGGGGTGGGCCGTCCCAAATGCTGTGTGTGATAAGTTTTTTAGCACAAATGAATATTGTAAACCCAGAATGGTTCTGAGGGTGTGGAAAAACATGCATAAAGAGTTGTCATCAATGGCTGTGCTTCAAACTAGAAGATGGTCTCAAGTGAAGTATTGCAGTGTTCTATCCTGGGATGACACTTTGATGATAAGGTGAAGGGGATTAAAATTTGCAGATGATATATAACTGGGAAGGGTAGCTAACACACTGGAACATAAAAACAAAATTCAAAAGGACTTTGATAAATCAGAAAACTAGGCTGAAGTTAATATGTGATTCAACAGAGACAAATGCAAAATTCTACATTTAGGCCACAGAAGCCAAATGCACAGGTATAGGATGGGAGGATACTTGGTGTGACAAAGCCTGCTTTTTCTCATTGCAGACTGCTTTGGCAGCTTCCCCTCTGCCAGTCTGCTAAAGCGCCTTGCCACTTTATACAGCTCTGGCCTTCCCTAAAACACTATCTTTGTGTATAAAGGGTAAATCCTTTCAGTTATTTAGAACCCCTTTGGAATTTATGATAGCATGGTTCTGTTTGGTTATAACTACTAACAATCATTCATCTGAGTCCATATGTTATAAAAATATACTATAATCTTTATCAAAACAACAAATAGAATAAAGTGTTGGTTTTGTATGTATGTCCAAGCTCAAACAGATCTTTAGAATGCATTTAGACAATTTCTTATATCTTTACAACAACATAAAGGCACAGATCTCTCTCTCCCACACAGGCCTCCATCTACCCTTTTGCTAAAGTCTCTCTTCCCACATCTAGGTCACTCTCTCTGACCAAATTCAAAAATGGGTTGATTAGTCTTCTGCCCCTCTAAGCTTTCTCTAAGAAAATGCCCCTTTCATTCAACCCCCCCTTGGTTGACTGAAAACTCCTCTGGCTGAAGGAATGACTCTCTTAGCCCTTCCTCCCTGAAGTCTGACTAAAGCCAATTCAGTGCCCACTATTTATGCATTTTCATGTAGGCCTCCAACCCCTTCTTCATACTAAAGGACTGGGCCTGAAGTGGTCATTCTGGTTGCCTAGGAACCTGTTTCTGGGTGGCTTTCTACCACTCGGGATACTACTCTCCCTAGGGTCTGTCATACTTGATTCATTAGTACCACATTTGAAAAGGACCTTGCAATTATTGTTGACCATAGCTTCAAGTCTGATGGTGCAACAAAGAAGGCAAATGCTTGTTTAGCCTGCATTAATAGAAGCATAGTTTCCAAACCGAGGGAAGTAATAGTACTGCTATATTCTGTGCTGGTCAGGCCTCATCTGGAGTACTGCATTCAGTTTTAGGCACCTTATTTTAAGAAAGATATAGACAAGTTGGAGCAAGTTCAGAGAAGGGCAACAAGGATGATGAGAGGTATGGAGAACAAACATGAGGAGAGGTTGAAGGAGCTGGACACGTTCAGCTTGGTGAAGAGAAAACAGGGGTGACATCATCACATTCTTTGAATACATTAAGGACTGTCACAAAGAAGAAGGTACAGGCTTGTTCTCTGCTGCCTCAGAGAGTAGAACTAGATCTAATGGTTTGGAGTTATAGGAGAGTAGATTTCAACTGAACATTAGAAGGAACTTCCTGACAATGAGAGCAGTCTGACAATGGGACCAATTGACTAGAGAGGTGTGGTGTCTCTTTCTATGGAAGTCTTCAAAAAGAGGCTGGACAGCTACCTACTGGGGATGTTCTAGCTGGAGATCCTCCAACATATAAATACCAGCTTCAAAAATATTCATCAGGCATTAGTCATACCTGCTTCACATGTATCTCTGTGTGGATGCAAATTGCATTCCACAGTTTTAAACAAGTCTTCCTACTGTGCTATGTATGGATGTAAAGCAGCCCCCAGAATCCCCCAGACAGCTTGACCTTTGGATTCTGGGAGATATAGTCCTGAAAGTAATTTTTCCAACTTCTGTGTGGATGCAAGGGGAGAACCCTCCCACCCAAAAGGAAAATGTAGCAGTCCCTCTAGATATGAGGAGGATCAAGCACCATCTCATTAAAAGACAACTTCAAAGATCAGCTCTCTTTCCATGCAAACAACTTTAAATTATCTTGTGTGAATCTGCTGCTAGCATTTGCACTGTTCCATTATGCATGATGCTTGGCTGTTTGTATCATGAATATCTGCACAGTGCTCCATTAGTGATTTTCGCTGTTGTGCTAAAAGTGTTTGCAAGTGGTCACATTATGAGGCTAAAGCGCAGTCTTTTTGCCTATTTAGCCCACCTCTGTGCATTTGTCATTACATCTGATGCAAATCCAGGCATTCAAAATTGTATGTATGATTGTATGCTAAATTTACAGACTTTTTTTTTAAAAAAATATTTTATTATATGAACAGGCATCTATCACACTGCTGTTTTAACTAGAAAAGACCATATTTATCTGGGAATATGTTCCATTGAACTCACTGGGGATCACTTTGTCCAGGTTATTTGAAAGACATTATTTTCTCATGCAAGATTATTGGAGAGGCCAATTTTATCTATCCCAACACCCCTGCAAATACATCTAGCGGGACCATAGGAGAGGGCCTTTTTAGTGGCTGCTCCAAGGCCTGGAATTCCCTTCCCAGAGAGGTCAGACTGGGAGTTAAAGGGAGTTAAATACTTGTTTGGTTTTGGGAGCTCTTGGAAGACTGATTCATCAATGAGAAAGAGCTTCAATTTTCTATTTGCTGTTTTCCTTTTAATGATTTATGTTTTTAACCAATTTTAATTTTTAATAGTTTAATTATATTTTCAATTTGTGTGTGTTGTGGATATTTAACTATGTTTGTTTTAGCTGTTGTAAGTTGAAAAGGTGGGATATAAACAACTACAACAACAGCTTCTTAGTGAAGATGGATACAGCTAATAGATAGAAATACAACTTGTTAAAAGTGATCTAACATGGAATGTGCTCATTCTCACAATCAGGCAATGACACAAAAGGAAGAAATAAAGATATGACATTAAACACACTCATTGATGAAAACCTTCTTTTCTAGTTTCCTCTGATATCTTTGAGCATTTTGACCAAATACACCAATGTTACTTTCTGACACATCCATTGCAAGGCCAGCCTGGCTGAAAGAACCCACTTATACATTATCTCCCCAAAGGGGGAAAATATCCATCACTTAAAAAAGAGAACAAGCGAGGACACATATTGCATAAATCTGCACATGCTAATGTATGTACACAACTGTGGGGTTTTTTTATTATTATTTTTGCAAACACACACAAAAAAATATTGTACATTTCACTACAGTATGAATATAATTAGTTCTTTCCAGGTTGAGGTTAGTTCCCCTTAAATCTACAGTAATAAAACTTAAATTTGTGAAGTTTATAAGAAAAAAAACTAATAAAAACAGTTAATTAAATATGTAAGTTTATAGAAGTCATTTGATTCACTCCAACCTCAATTAAGAAAAAAAAGTCTGTATTTTCCAGATCTATCTATATACATGGATTGTTTATCTTTATCACTTTCTTCTTACCGTTTGTTGGAGTTCTATTATGAAAACTTACTTAAACTTTACTTGTCAGTTTGTTTCAAGCACAGTTCTTTCTGCCTCTTTCTCAGTTTCCCTGTTATACCATAACTTTGTTTGGTTAATGGGTTATTTGAAATATTTTGAGTACATTTTGAGCTTCTTAGTTTATGTCAGTCAAATTAATTATGTTATAAATAAACACATCCTTGAGTCAGTCTATGACCAGGTTATTTCATTTCTTTCTGAGAAAATTCAATACAGGGGCCCATTTTTCCTCATTTTCTTCTGCAGATTTAAAAATCACTGCAGATTTAAAAATCACTGCTCATGCTGGAGATTGGAGAAGACTGTGACTTTTGTTCCCCACATTCACTCCAGGAGCTAACTGTTGATGAGCAAATTAAGGCCATTATTCTCATTTCTTAAAACAGATGTCAAATCTTTACTTTTAAATCAGGTGACATAGCTCATTCTGATTTTTTTTTTTTGGTCCCATTGTGGTACCCAATGGCCAAGATCCTCCTTTTTGCAGAGCAAAACACTCAATACACATAGTTCAATGAAGAGGCACCCAAAGCAGCTGTCCAGCCCTAGGGAGCACCACTGTGGTCATTTCCTGGCCAGGGGAAAAGAGGAGAAGGAAGGTGACTGTCCAGCACCATAGCAGTTGGGGGAAGAGATGTCAGTCTCCCAATGATCTACCATCCCAGGCCAGTATTCTTTTATTTATTTATGTATATTGAATCTATATGCCACCTTTCTCCCCGTACAGGATGCAAGGTTGCTTGCAATCTGAGTTAAAACAAAATACAATGGATAATGCAAGAGTTAAAAACAATTAAAGAAACAATCATGTTAAAAATATTAGTTGGCATCCTGTTAGTCAGTTACAATGTCTTAAGCTAGGCTTACAATGATGTAACTATTTCCTATTCACAGTTATAATTGTTGTTTGTTGTTGTTATGTGCCTTCAAGTCATTTCTGATTTATGGTGACCCTAAGGTGAACCTACCATAGGGTTTTCTTGAACTGAGAGCGTGTTATGCTCCCAAGGTCACCCAGTGGGTTTCCATGTCTGAGCAGGGAATTGAACTTTGGTCTCCAGGGTTATAGTCTAACTCTCAAACCACTACACTATGCTGGTACTTTTGCCATAATAATAAATATTCCTGAAAACTGACACAACCCTTGGTAACGTCATCCTTCAGCTACCCACTTAACACCACAGAGCTCTGTCACTCAGGATGGCTGACTGGCTTTTAAGATGAGTTTCAGGGGCTTGATCAAGAGTTGGTGCATAGCAATGGTATCATAACTACCCCTCTGATAGAGGATCTTGGTTAGTAATTTAAAACTACTTTAAAAGGCCATTAGCATTATAAAAATACAGGACAGCCCTATTAAGAATCCTTATGATACAAGCACTCAAAGGTCGGAGTAAACATAAAGGCAGAGAGAGAGCCAACCGAGCCCTTCCTGGCAGGGAGTTCCACATTAAATGGCTGCAATAGTTGTGTTGAAGAGAAATTTGGACCTTGTGTTTGGAGGTAGCAAATGGCTTCTTTCACAATGCCTCAAACAAGATATACTCACATGTTTACCCTGAGCTACACACACACATGCCACAACTAGGATTCCGGACTTTAGCAGGTGATGCTCTGATGAAAGGACTGATGGATTGTCATATATAGGTCATTTAGACAGATACTCATGCTAAAAGGTTATTTCCATAGCCTGCTATGGTATCATTGAAAGAGAAAAGGTCCACTATATTTCAGCAAGAGGGCTGCATGCTTTGAGCCTGTGCAATTACATATCTGTTCAACAAAAAACAAAAGCCTGTGTTTTCAAGTGTATGCATATGAGTTTCAAAAGGGGTATGAAGAAGGGATGCAGGGCATGTCAGAAAGACAGTTCTTCCACTTGGTCTTCCAATTTTCACATGTCTAGAGATGACTGACTTTTCATTTTCACCTTTTGAGGAATATTAAGCTGCTGAAAAGAAGAAATTAGAAGTAAAACCCTCTGCTGTACATTTTAAGGCATTTGTAAATTCCCTCATTCCTTTCTGTTTCTCATCCTATTTCCATTGGAGAAAGGCCATTTGGTGCTGTCTCCCTTCCCTCATCATTGCTGGATTTTGTCTCCCTTCACCATTGCTATACAACCTAGGAAAAAGTGCAAGTGCCAACAAAATGTATCAATAGGATTTTGGCCATTGTTTACATTTTTGTGTGTGTGTGTGTAATGTGAATGTGTATGGCATAGTAGAATCCATACATTAAGATTTTCAGGCTGTTGCTTGCATTTCTAGACCACAATTGTACATGTTACTCTAGGAGAAATCAAGTCATTCATACTTGCCCCGCACTGGAATTGTTGAGTCAAGATTTTATTTTATTTTTTTAAAACAGTAGCAGAGAATATTTTGGCCACTGGACAATGTAAATGGTGAGGATTTCTCTCACATTGACACTTGTGTGCAACTCTTTTACCTCACCCTGACATAGAATCATAGAGTTGGAAGAGACCACAGGGGCCATCGAGTCCAACCCCCTGCTATGCAGGAACATCCATCAAAGCATTCCCAACAGATGGCCATCCAGCCTCTGCTTAAAAACCTCCAAAGAAGGAGACTCCACCACACTCCAAGGCAGCATATTCCACTGTCGGATATCTCTGATCATCAGGAAGTTCTTCCTGAGGTTCAAGTGGAATCTCCTTTCCTGCAGCTTGAATCCATTGCTTCTTGTCCTAGTCTCTGGAGTACAAACAAGTACAGGTTCAGTCCACCATGTCCATAATCCACCTTGGCTCCAGGGGTGTAGCAATGGGGGGTGGGATGAGAGTGTCGTTCTTCCAAATAAGAATCCCTGCCCCTTCTACTTTCCTTCACTACCAAAATTTCTAGCAGTCTACAGAGTGAGACACTGAAAATCATTCATACCTAGAACTCTTATTTTTGTGGTGTTCACATTCCCTTGGCAACTTTGCTCCTTTTCTTTGTGTGTTTAAACTCTATTTCTAAATATTAAACTGAAATTTTAAGCTACTCTAATGCTAGAAATTTAGAGGAATGCCCCCCAGCTCTCAACCAGTTTCCCTGTCCAAGTACAGAAAAGTTGAAATCCAGTGTTTTATTACCCCAAATTGCCGATGTTATACATGTTATATACCAGAGAATCAGAGATTATTCAACTCACTTTCTGCACATCTAGGGCTGCAGTCTTAGCAGGAGTAGGCAAATGCCATGGGTCTGGAGGAGGGTCAGTTTTCTGCACCTGGAAATTTCTGGGGGTTGCATAGGCTAGCATCCTGTAGTTTTAGAATACTTGTATTTTTATGTTTAGGGTTCTCCACAACCTATTTAAGAGATGATTTTCTGTTCCTGCATGCTTCCACAATAGGCAATTCAGTTCAACTTCTTAATCCCCCCCCCCAGCAAAAGAGTTGTTGGGAAAGCAGGAAGGATTGAGGCTGCACAAAACAATACTGAGGCACCAAATGTGGCTGCAGGGCCATTCTTAGCCCTTGCTTCTACACACATTGATCTGGGAGTAATTCCCCTTGCTCTCAGGTTAGCTGGCTATTAAGTAGACATGTATAGACTCCCACTGCACCCTTCTTAGAAACAAAAGATTTCACAGCTTGGCTAAAGGAACAAGGCAAAAACCAGAACTGATTTGGGATTCTTTTTTTTTCTTTTTCTTTTTGCAAAACAAAACACAATTCAATTGAATGAGAGGGGAAGGTGGTGGAAGCTGGGTCACCACCACCATTATTCTCCATCTTGAGGAAACAGCAAATCCTATTTTGCCTGTCATTGCAATAGGGAGGGAGAGGAAGGGGGGACGGAAATCCTTTCATCTCGCCGTTAGCTGTAAACATCCCACTGCCTTCTGGGAGCAGGCCCCTGTTTCCCCATCCCGCGCAGAAGCCATTTTCTAATACTAATGTTTTATACACACATCTCAGATACAATGCGAACTCCCCCAACCCCAAAGGCAACAGGGCATTCGTTTATAGTAAATCAGAAGTGTCACCCTTGGCAACCCACAGCACTGAAACATTTATTCGGCTTCACGTTGCTGGCACTTAGAATTATTTCTTTCATGCCTGATAGCCAAATTACAATATGGCAGGTTTCCCTGGAGCCACTGGATCATTAGTGCCAGCTCACAACATACTTTCAACTGATATGGCATCTCATGTACAGCTGCCAATCAAAAAATGGGAAATGCAAATGAAGGTGGGCCCATTGGTGTTCAATTACTGTACAGTAAGCTCCTTACAGCTCCGCTTAATGACTGGCAGTCATTTCGCTGAGTAGAAGGAAGAAGAGAGAACACAGGAAAAGAATTCCCCCTGGGGAAGCCAGTTACGAGCGCAAGAAGTTTTTACATTTGATTTCCATATTTATTCGTTTCCCCCTCCCTCTGTGTGTTTCTAAACACCAGGCCGAAAAAATACTTAGTGTGGCTTGTTATACAAATACATGAGCTTGTCAGCTGAGTCGACTGCCAAGGCCTCATCAGCTAAGAAGATGAGGGATTTCCCCCCCCCCAATGTTGCTTCTTGCGAAAGTGTGAAGTTTCAGCTTCGGCAAAAATGAACCAAGTATTAACCTTTCCAAAACAGCTTGTCTGTGGGCAATTTCAGGAGTTGAGAATTGCTCTTTCACAAACCTGATAACCTGACTGCTTTCAGCAGCAGACAAATGAAGCTACAAGGGTCCTCAAACCCTCCCACCCGTAGGTCAGATTTATATATTCCACCTCCTCTGCCCCTTTGAGCCTCTGAGGTCCACGTTATTTGCCACAGCAGTGCCTACTGCCGAAGAGACAAGCTACTGTTTTGTTTAGAACCTGGCTTATCTCTTTGGCTACAGTTACAGCAGAAGCGGATTAATTATGGTGCTCCATTTTCCAAGCTCTTCCCAAAAGATGGTTAATGCATTTTATAAAGAAATGCCAGCAATGACCTGTGTGTAGAATCACAAATGCAATCTGTAAATTAATTTATTCTAAATTTTAAAGGTAGAAATAATGAAAGGTGGAAGTCACAATCAAATTGGGGCTTCTCTTTTCCCAGCCTTCTTTCTTTGAAAAAAGCTATTAATGCTGTACTTTATGCAACTGATGCAAATCAGATGCCATTATCCAAACAAGAATGCAAAAAAGACAATTTAGTATATACAACATCATCATTTAGATGCCAGGAAGTTGAGCCTTACTTTCGCATTCCATGTTGTTCAAAGATAAAAGTCATTTGCTTTTTAAAAACCTTCCCGCATACCTGCTCATTATAGAAACCTTATGTAAACCTTATTAGAAGGAACACATTAAAACTCAGGATAGACGCAGCAGGAGTCAAATCTTGAAGCACTTACTGCTTACTCCAGTTGAGAGAATTGCCTATGCAAAGATAGTAGATCTTGAAAGCTGACCCCCAGGAAGAGAGATAGCAAATAGTATTAAAAAACTTAAAATGAAGAATATTCCACTCTTCTTGTAATTGCACAATTTTCCACACCCTGTACATTCATTTTCATAAGAATGAACTTATCTGTGGCATTTTCCATTCTTATTAAAATGATCCTTCTGTGAATAAGATAGTAGTTTTTTTTAAAGAGCATTTTGTTAAATAATGGGTAAATACACAAAGTTTACTTCATGTTTTTTTAGTTTCACAGAAAAATGATGATGATGATGATGATGATGATGATGATGATGATTACTATTGTTCTTTCTTTCTTTCTTTCTAAAAAAGGTGGATTCACTTTTTTTTTTTGTCAATGGATTTGACAAAAATGAAAATGCAGGCTAGTGTGTTTAAGAAAGAACCCAGCATCTTCAAGGAACATAAAGAAACTTCTGATAGTACAACGATGAGGAACTAAAACTAAAAAAAAAAAAGCTTCATAAAACTAGGAACAGTATGCAGAAAGTGGGCAACAGATGAATTTTGTTCCTCATACCTGTAGCCAGTGAAGCTAGGAGTTATATGCTGTTGCACATGAGGTAGTACATTAGAGTGCACAGAGGTGCATGTGAGTACACTTTGCCTCTGCACCTACACATTGCCTCTCTGTACTTTGAACACTGCAGTTGCACACTGCAGTTGTGCAACAGATTACCAGCCATGTGCCATGTGATACACATATAATGTGCTATATTGATATTCAGAAAAAGGGTTGTATAATGTAATGCTACTAGAAGATATTTATGCTATTCTGAACTGATGTAGGATCTTGGCTATACATACATACATACATATATACATACATACATATATATATATATATATATATATATATATATGCATGCATGCATGCATGCATGCAAAATATGCAGTGTGGAGACTTCCAACTGCATGGCCTTGGAATGGCCTCACTGCTCCAGCTCTAGCAATGCCAACTGTTTTTAAGAATTGAGAGAGTGGCCCTTTTTGTAGGATCCCAGATTCTGATGATATCCAGCCGGGATCCAGGGAGAACTTCTCCTGGGAGTGGAGCATGATAGGAGTGCTCCCCTCCACACTGGCTGCCTGCTGGAATGGAGGGGGCGCGATGGCCATGCCTCTTCCTTCTGCAGTGCAGCTGGGCACTGTCCCAGGCTGTGCTGGGGCAGGAAATGTGGCCATCGCGCCTCCTGACCCTCCAGAACGCAGGTAACTATGGGAGGGTGGCAGGAGGGCTGCTCAATCGCTGGTTGTTGACGTCATTGACATCAATGATTTATGCCGTGATTGCACCGCCTGGGGACAGGAGAATGATGGGACATGGATGACACTGTGCATAAGAATCCTCTGGGACCTGTTCTTCTCCTATCCCCAATCAAGGACACCAACACCCTGCAGAAAGGGCTAGTGTCTACACTGTCACTTAGCTGAGAGTTTTTGATAGCTGCTGCTGCTGCTTCCCCTTCCTCCCTCTCCTCCCCCTGCTCCCCCTCCCCTTCCCCCTCCTCCTCCTCCTCCTCCTTCTTTTTGCTATGGGCAGCCAGGGACACTTGCTTAAGAGTCCCATTTCAATTTAATTGCCGAAACTCAGATGTGAAGGAGCACCACTACGTTTCTTGGCATCTGGCTTAATCTTCTCCCTGATGAAAAGGACTTCCATGCTTCTATAAAGTTGCTGTGTGGCTGGGCTTCCCCTTTCACATCGGAGAGAAGGACTAATTTTTACAATCTTTGAAAAGGAGTCTGTGTTGAGAAGAAGTTATGCTGGAGCTCTCATAGGATTCCAGAAGAGGTATCCCACAAAGCTTACTTCATACATCCAGGAAAATAAAATCTGTGGCTATAAACTACAAACAGGACCTGTGCATTTGTTGCCCTGAATCTTTGGAGTGAGACTACCGTATTCTGACAAAACCCAGAAACTATATTGCATATTTTATCCTGATCACAGCATATATAAAGTCTTCTGAAGTTCTATGTGCCCTGCAGAGCACTAGTGCAGGCCTTACCTGCAGAAAATCTTGCTGCTGAACAGTTATTAGGCGCAACCTCAAAGCCCTGATTGAAGGTGATCAAGGTTTAATTTCTTGTCTCTTACAAACATAGCTCCTCTCCCCCACTCCCAGGGGACTTCGGCCTCAGGGCCCACAGGGCCAAACAATGCATAGGAGTTCCATAGCAATGCAAATCCCAGTTATGTTTCTAGAGGCAGTGCAAGGCATACATTGCCTTGGAACTGATTTTGCTTTACAGTATTTCTTTCTTTCTTTCTTTTTTAATGGGGTGGGGTGGGTAGTTTGGACTGGGTCTTTAACGTATAGTATCTACTTGATTTTGATTGGTTTAATTGTGCATTTGATACAATACTGATCTTTATGGAATGGTTCTGAGTTTTGAAACCACACTGAGTATCCTGCAAATGGGATATGTATTCACATGGATATGTATGTATCTAATGAAATAGTATGGCAAGTGCGATATAAATTCACACAGGTATATCTGCATTGACCTAAACAAATAATGAATGGATTAAAGGATGGATGGAAGCTGTAAACAAGGACTGTGCAAAGAGACAACATAGAAACATGATAAGATAAGACAGCAAAATAATTGCTCATATATAGCTCTATGAGCCAGGATTTCAGAGGTTGGCTCCCATAACATTAGCGGCACATTGCCAGTTCCTGGAGCTTTGATGCTCCTATGGGCACTACTGCTCTTTCTGCTTGCATTAACTGCTTTTTCATCTGCAGTCACCAAGCAAGTGGGTGTAAGCAGTAATTCCTCAGACCCCCACCCAAATAGGAGTACTGATGGTGGCTTAAAGAGAGAGATAAATGAATGGCCAGTGGCAACCAACCAAGGAAGAAGAGGAGGCCCAATCAGTAAGGGGGGCACTCAAGGTTTCTTGCCTTATTGCAGGAGTGGGCAACCGTTGGATGTTAGGGGGCCGCAATGAGATACTCTCCAACTGTCCTCAATTGGCAGGGACAACACCAATTAATCTCACTTTTTCAACCACTTCTAAAATCTTCCAGTTTATCTTCTCATCTCCTCCTATCTTCTCCCCTTGTCCTCGGCTTACTTCAGTTGCCACAGACTGAGTTCAAAGTGCAAAGATAGTTTCTCTCAATTAATTCAGCAGGGGAAAGGAGAGAAGGAGTGAAACCTTTCTCTTCTTAGTAGGCACAGGCAAAAGCAGTAATTTCCGTGTCAGCTAGGGTCCTTGTCCAAAAACTGCTTAAGCCCTCCCCCATGTAGCAAAATTGTCCTCTTTCTTCTACTGGGCAGTGAGAGCCATTTGTGGGCACAGTATTTGTTCCACAATTTCTTAAGAGGGACAAGAAAGAACTGGGGGTACATGTGGGGTCCAGGTTGCAAATCCCTGCCTTAGGGCTTCCAGACATGTTTGTGGGCCAAAGTAAAGAAAAAATAGTTCCTGTACCAAGTTCCTGACCCAAGTTAATCACCCAAAGCCAGTCATGTTATTTTGGCATAGGAGGCAAAAACCTCTCACCATTTCCAACAGCACTTCCCTCTCCCAGTACTCAGTAATTAAATAACATTTTGCTGCCCTTTCACAATTTCCGCAATCTGTAGCTGAAGCTGTTGCCTCCCTCTGTCTAATGGTCGGGCTGGCCCTGAGCAGCATGGGAAGCAATCATTGTGGTGATGATGGAGCCAATTCTATTTCTGCATCTTGATTTCAAATAGTTACTAGTCAAAAGTGCTTTTTTTAAAAAAATATATATAGGAGAATTCACCTGACAGCGTTGCAGGGTGGACTTGCTCCACTTGCCAACCACCAGCTGCTGCTGTCACTCTGTTGGCACAAGTTTTTCTGTGCACCGTTGCAGCTATGTCTATTACTAGCTTAAGGTGCCAGGTTGCAAAAATTGCTAGCTACATGATAAACATAAAATATATATATATATATATATATATATATATATGAAACTCTGATAGGAAAATGGCAAAGAAACTGAAAATATCAGAGAATAGGCTGGCTACTCTCAGTCTGGGCAGATGGGGTTTTCCGTTCTTCACAGTGGCAATGAGAAACAGACACAAGGAAGCTATAAGGGTTTAGAAAAAAACACAAGTGAAAGTTCTCAGAATGGAAGATATTTAGGCCATTCTTGAAGAAAATCTGTTTCAACCAGAGGGAGAAAACATTTTGTTTTAATATGTCCACTTTACATGCTCTGTGAGGCTGGTGGGGAGCAGGAAGCTTGAGGACCAAACTCAATTTCAGAAAAAGTTTGTTGGGGTCATGCTAAAGTGGTAGTGGTGGGGAAAATCAAAAGGTAAAATGGGAGAAGGACCAAAAATGCCAAAAATGCCAACATGTTTCAGTTGAATGTTCTTAGTGCCTAACTAAGAACTAAGCCTTAGATGAAGCAGTTCAGACTTTTAAAACAGAAGGAAATTCAATAAAAAGGCTGAGAAATAACCACAGAGAAGGTGGTTTGGCTGTCTGAGGAATCTTAGAGGGACAGATTGGGAACCTAGAAAAGCTTGAGGTTCCCCACTCCTGAAAAAAGGTATGTGTCAATAAGCTACAGGGATGTTCCACAGAAGAGAGTGACCCTTAGTGATCAATGGTTAAGTGATAGCTACTAAGACTGATATTTTACTCAAAGTTGGAGGAGTTGGGTGGCAACATAAGAGTACCTTCTTTATGCAATATCAGTAACAGTAGCTATGCTACCATAACCCCCAGTTACGCTAGTGTAAAAGTGGAAGAGGTTTCTTCAGTATCTAGTAGTGCAGTGTATCTGCTAGATCCTTATGATTTTGTCCACTTACTATGGGCTCATCCAAAATAAACTCCTACCTCCACAACCTCCTTTAATTCTTTAACATGTGTATGAATACAAAAGGTGGGAACTCACCCATACCCACACCCAGCTATGATTATGTAGTCCTACCAGTCTTACCATTAATCCATGAGCCCCACCATTAGACAAAGTGAGGTAGCTACTTCAGACAGCAGGTGGTGGATGCTGTGAAGAGAGCAGCAATGGCAGCCTCATAGCTTGTCCTCCCTGTTGGAAGACAGAGTTTTGTGTTCCACAAGGTCTCTCCTATACCTCTTAAATCCTTGGATGGGGGAGAGAATCCTATCCTTGGATTGACATTTAGTTGTCAATTTGACCAGCTTCTGTAGGTGACATGGGGCAGGAAGCTTGTCATTCTCCCCGAGAACTAAAATGTCTTGAGATATCCCTAGTTACTTCATTTAATTCAGGAAATTAACAACCAGGAATATGCTGACATATAACAGACAACAGCACTTCTGCCAAATATACCAATTAAAATTCTGTAGTAGTAGTGGTAGTGACAACGACAACGATGATGATAAGAATAAGATGTACGCATGTCCATTAGTCTCTTTATGCCACAGGTCCAATATCAAGAAACTTAGACATCTGAAACTTGATAGGGACTCTGAGGGGACTGAGCATATTTTTAATTCTAAAAATAAAATCATGCTGTAATATGTAGCATGATTTTTAATCACTAGGTGGAGGACATCCCTAACTTTTCCTGGAAAGGAAGCCCTGGATATCAATTTCTCTGCAGGGCCTGTAGGCAGCTCCATGCCATACTTCCCTCTCCAGGGCTCCCAACTCTTCAAATAGTTGAGCAAGGAGACTGAATTGATGGAAAAGGTAGACAAGGGAAAAAGAAAGAGAAAGGCCAGAAAAAAGAAAGGAAAGACAGAGAGAAGAGAAAAACCTGAGGAGAAAGAGAAAGTGGAATGGGATGGAGGTGCGGCTAAGAGGTTTCTAACCTTTGAGAAGTTGGATACTTCTACTACCATGCTCTTCACTTTTCAACTGCCTTCACCACCATCTTTATTTTAACCTGCTCTGCTCTTTATTTTCTCCACTAATTCCTTCAAGTGTCCCTCTCATCTCACAGTCTGACTCCTCCCACCACTCTATCTTGTCTTCTGCTGTCAATTAGTCTTCTGATTCACCTGCAGATTGAGAACATTCCATTTATAGCTGAACGTTGCTATGGAAGTTTGCTAGCAAATCTTTCCAAGGCACAGGATAATACTTGAGAATTTGAATTAAGTGGAAAACAAAACAACAACAAAAACCAGCTAAGGAAGAAATTATGGCTTTTTAAAAACAGGACTCTGAGGGAAATGCAGTACACTTTGAAGTATTCTTTGTTCATTATTATAGTTTGGGTTCTATATTGCCATTCTGAAGTGTTAATGAAAAAAAAAACTTGAAAAACCACATTGGGATATTATACTTGTTGTGCACAGGCAGGGCTTAGGTAGTAGTCAATCAGTTCTTTGTGTTCCTGCATTCCCATTTGCTTGTTTATATGGCGAAGTGAATAGGTTTTCTGTTAACAAAGCATCCCAGTGTCTGAACCCTGTATGCATACCAAGCAGGCCTAGATAATCTGGGATTCATCAAACCACATACAAGTTACTGGCTTTATAGGACTTTATAGGACTTCCCAGCAATTGCTTAATGAAGTGTTTGTTTATTTTACCCTCTTTGGACTTCAACATCTGTCCAGGAACGATATAAGGTTGCTGACAGGTGAGAATTGGCAAATTCTGATTACAAAAATATTGGGTTCTTCTATGGCAGAGATAAAACATAAGATACCATGGCAGAACCTAAGAAATTGGGAGGTACACAAATAGATCTTCCTCTTTTTGGTGGGAGGCTATGTAATTATAATATCCCTAATGCCATAATTGTTTTAAGACACTATGGCTGAATGCCAAAAGTCTTCTTGATAAGAAACTAACTTCTATAATAAGAATTGTGTGTCTAGAAGATCTGGAGAGGCTTTAAGTTACAAAATATGTGCTCAAAATCCATATGAAAAGAAAACAGAAAATGAAAAGTGAAATAGTCCTTAAAGATAGTGTATTGAGATAGGACACGAACTGTTTAATGTCATGAGCAGAGGCTGAAAAAGAAAAAATTGGACAATAACTCCCAGAAGCCAAGGTCTCAACCCTAGATAACTGACAACTGGTCTAACAAACTCGATAAGATGATCAGAGACTTCACAAAATGGCTCAACATTTCTTGTTGACTCTAGCCATTGAAATGTAATCTCTAGTAGAATTGAAGAGAAGGACAGAGGCAGGCAGCTAGAAAGGTTTGCACATAGAATTTGTTCAGAGAAAATGGGCAAGGTTCACAGCTGATAGCTTTTTAGTGGGGTTGGCTTAAAATGAGCAGGACTTTGGGGCAGATGTCCAGAGCTCCACTCAGGAGAACAAGCAGAACACAGCCCCGAGATAGCATACCATTTACAAGTAAATGAAATAAACATGTTACCATCAAAGTAGTACACATTGTCATCTAATGCCAGGGTGGAGAATATCTTTCAGCCTGAGTGCCAAATTATATTTCAAAGAAATTCCCAGGGGCTGTACTCCAGGGATGGGCAGAGTCAAAGCCAAAAGGATGAACTAAAAATGCAAGCATGCATTTGCTTAAAGTTCTTAGTACCAGTAACAAAAGCCAATTTCATTCTTTCAAAATAAGGGTGAGGGGTGGGCAGACAAAAATATGGAATATCACCAAATGATGGTGTTATGGGGAAGGGACCATGGTCCTTGAGGAACCTTACAGGAGCAGTCTGCTTGCTGAGGTGGACTAGATTTGGCCTCAGGACCTCATGTTCCACATCCATGACCTACCAGGTATATATTACACCATTTGATGTAAGTAAAGTCATATATAATGATGATTAAACTGCCCCCTCTCTAGAAGACTATATGTGATTATTCCACTAAAGGTGAAGCACCCTTGGATTGCAGTTGGTTTGTGAGACCTAATGCATAGATGTTCTGCTTGCCTTCATAGTCCACTTTCTTCTAGTATGCTCAGTGTTGCATAGACAGAGATATGTAAAAGATACCATTACTCTCCATCCAAAAGAAATTAAAATCTGTTGTGCTCATCACTAGAGGAAGTGCAAGTTGGTTGACATTATAATTAAAATATATGCTTTAAGTCACTTTCTACATCTTAGTACCAACTAATCTGTCTGAAAACCAGCATGAACAGGCAAAATCCACTTGATCATGGTCATTCAGACCTCTTAAATGCAAGATAAGCTGGAAGAAAGTTGCTCTGCATTTCTCTTTGTTGGCAGTCTAAAGCTGTGTTGGGGAGTATGAGAACAGGCTATACAGTAATTACGAAACAATAATTTATTTCTCTGCACGAGGCAAGCAAAGCCCTTGGGAAATTTTGAGACACAAAGGGTGAATGTGGGACCTGATGCATGGAAAGCCTATGTTCTACCATTGCACTGCACATATTTACTGAAGTGCCCATCTTATCATGGGCTCTTCTATAGTAATCAGTAAGAATTGTGTATTTCACTTGCCAATGAAATGTGCCAGGCCAGATCAAGATGGCTGGGGCCAGACAGCAGTTCTTTGTTTCTCTGCACATGTGTGACTTGTTCTGGGACTGTAAACATAGAAATTAATTAAATGATTGTACATGTAATAAATAATAAAATAGTAGGTACCATAAACAGCTGCTAAACATCTTCCATGCACTCATTTTCAGCCCTACAACTTAAGTGAGACTACAAGACTGGCCTCATATATTTTCACTCAGTTGTTCAAGTAATACAAAAAATATAGAGGATATGAGAAAATCCTGGGCGATTCAACCAGTGATAAGGACAGCAGGAGGAGGAGAGAAGGAGGGGGTAGTGACTAGGGGCAGCAGCAGCAGCAGCAGATAATACTGTCTCCTTTCAGCACTGTGCTCCTAAACTAGAGCAATTGCTGTATTTGAATCATTACTGTTGAACCAATTGAATCTAGCCACTGGGAATGGGCCTTTGGACTTTTTCAGTTTATCCCATCTCAGAGGTGAGACATATATATCACCATACCATGTTGAACACACCCAATTTTGTCTGATTTTGAAGCTGAAGCAGGCTTGGTTAGTATTTGGATGAGGAACCATAAGGAAATTCCAGGGATCTCCAGACAGGGCTAGGAAAGAATCATGTCTGGAACCCTGGTGAGCTATTGCTTCTGGTCAGAGTTGCCTATGCTAGGCTAGGCAGACCAGTTGTCTGACTTAGTATGATGTTGGTTCCTGTGTTCCTAAAAGTTTCAGTCCTTAACAGATAAAATGTTTATATTTCCCTTTAATACTGGCCATCAACAGCCAACCAAGGCATTTAAAAGGGAATTCTAAAATATTGGGCAAAATTAAATAGCTTATGACCTACCTTCTGCTCACAGAAGGACTTTGCTCATGGGCAGCCCAAATTTGGGGATTCTTCCCTCCCTCCCCACACTACAGCTCGTTCCCCTGAGCATGACCCACTGACCTTCCACCCAGCATTTTAAGGGGGCTGGAGAGATTGCCATGAGAAAAAGAAAAGTCTGGTTTTGCCTGCCTAAATCTGGATGGAACAGTTGTGCTTAACTCTCTTTTTTTAAAAAAAATTAAGAGGCCATTAAAATACTGGGAACTGATAAGGTGGGAAAGAAAAAAGAAGAAAGCGTGTCAAGAAAATCTAAAGACATTAGGAGATGAAAGAATTGTGATAAAATTGTCCTTCAAATTAAAGGAAACAAAGTGAGAAGGGAGGGGAGAGAAGAAGAGGGAGGAAACCCTAAGCTTTACAATGAAGAATGGCATGAAAGAACGCTAGCATCAGTTCCTCTCTCCCAAAGGAGACAGCCAACTGGAGTGGTGTCATTCCTGCTTGACCCATCATCTCAACTCAAACTTGCCAGCAAAATGGTAGCAGAGTTAGCATATCATCTGGGGGAGTGCAACAGTGCAGAAGATTCTGACAGCCTTAAGGATGACTTCTCTTTTTACCAACTTGCCAACGGTTGACAGTGTTATGAAAGGGCCAGTAAACACAGCAGTGCCTCCAATGCTAGGGCACTGTTCTTGGTGAGAGGAGGCCAAAGCCTTAGATAGTGAGACTGAGGTCAATTTTGCTCATGTCTAGTATGCCCAGATGCACAAATTGAATAAATCCCTATCAGAAAAACAGAGGCTGCCAAGAGGCAGTCTTTTCATAGAGACTCTCTGTACTAGCATCTAATGGTCAGCCTTATCTAAACCATTGCTTATCAGTGGACAGAGCATACTGGGCATCAAATTCATGCTCAATCATTCAGCAAGTTGTCTTGTGCAAGTTGCTTTTGCTCAGCTCTACCTTGTCTAGCTGTAAAATGGGAGTGATAGGAATCAGTCTATGAAGAAGGTAGCTGTAAAGTGTTTAGTCCTCCTCCCAGGGATATCCCTGAGGATATCTCATAGTTTCTCTTAATGTCAATGGCTGCCATTCATTTCTATGGGACTATTGTGCCTGAGCACAACACTGAACTGGTTGTTCTCATATTTATCCATCTTTAACATTAAAAAGCCAGACACTTGCTATCAGAAGTGCAAGGTGTTTCTACTTGCAAATTGTGCCATTAGATAGATAGATAGATAGATAGATAGATAGATAGATAGATAGATAGATAGACAGACAGACAGACTTTTTCTGATGCTGAGATAATAGCCTGAAAGAATCCAGGGATAATGGGCAATTTTGTACATGTTGACTCAGAAATAAGTCTCATTGTATTCAATTATGCTTATGCCCAGGTACATGTACATAGAATTGTAACGTCAGAAGTTGTTTTATTAACATGAGATAATGAGTACATTAAGTGTCATTCTTTAAACAAGCCTTGGGTACCTTCTTATTACAAGCTCCTTTTAACTAATGATTGGTGAGAATGTCTTTGGCTCATTCTCTGATCACAAGTTGGCAAAGATCACACATGTCTACACAAATAAGATGGAAAGAATGAGAGATTTTTTAAAAAAGGTGAATGTAGGAGAAAGCAAAAACAACCCATCCAGGCAGAGAGCTCTGAGTGCTTAGCTCTTAAAAGTGTGGGTTTTAGTGACTTTGCATTCAGTTGTATTTGCTAAATTAGGCTTTCCCTTCTAAAAAGTAGCAATGCAGATCTTGAAACAAATCAACAAATCAGCAGAGGCTCTTAACCTATCTGTAGGTTCATGCATTAAGCTGGAAAGAATTTCTGCAAACTTATTCATCTTTTCTCTTCTCTTCCTTGAGGCCAGGAAGAGGGATTTAGAGGATTTGTTTCCCACATTCCCTGAGTCTTGGCTTGTGGTATCATTGCCTTGTGGTATCTAGGAATCATAATCAAACTCTGGTTATTCTCAAAACAAGCCATCTTCGAACCATGGTCACAGAAGCTGGCTTGTTGACCATTGAGCATGTGTTATACACCACAATCCCTTTTCTAGATGACACAACAAGATGGCTTTAAGGGGAAATGACACCCAAAGCTGAATAATTCCATCTTCCACCCTGTGGGCGGAAGAGAATGGGATGTAATAAGTTTCCTCTTTCTCAATATGTGCCCCATAAACTATGTTTTACTGTGATGCGTGAGCAGTAGAAACATTTAAACATTAGTCCTCTGTGCATGAATTACTGGAGAAGAGGTTTCCAAAAGCAAAAGCCAAGCATGCAGATTAGATCTTCCTTTCAAGTAAGCATGCCTAGAATATCAGGCTTAATTGACTTTATGAAAAACAACAACTCTTGAGCTGGGTAGCATACATGAAACAGAGCATTTCTATTTAAAATCCTTCAAAGATATGTAGATGTCTGTTAAGACAAGCAAAAGTGTCTTATGTCTCTGGAGTTCTGCTACCTCATCATTTTTTTAAAATTGCATTTTGTTTTTGTTTCATGGCAGTGATTGTGACTCTGTGCATACTTCGAAAAGCTTTGCTTCAAAAGCCATGCTTTAGACATATGCATTTCATAGACTAAAGATGAGTGCATCCTTTTGTTTGGTATGAGTGTGCCTACAACTGAATTATCCTTAGAAATAACTTATTGGAAGCGTTCCTTTCTTTTGTATTTTTACACCCTGTGGGAGGGGGAGGACCTCATAGATGACCTTCCCCCATTTTTAAAAAAAATGGTCAGAAGCAAGAACTTTTTGGAAACTGGTATGTGAATTATTCAGAGCTTGGGAAGTTATTTTTTTTTAAAAAAGTAATGTAAAATGCAAAGTATTCCCTCTAATTTACTGCCTTTAGCATTGCAAGAAGAAGAGAATAGTACCATATTACATTACTTGTTACTTTTTCAGTAGTTCATTACATTGTTCACCTCTTTTTGGAGTATATCCTTAGGAGAGAATGGCATAAAACATGTAAAATTCCACTCAAAAATGCGTCTAAAAATGCACTACCTAAGAAATAATTAGAAAGGATTAAAATATGACTTTATTACAACTTTGTTAACAAACTACTTGTTAACAAACATGGAGAGCTTAGGGGGAAAAAATACTTTTTTGGACTACAGTTCCCAGAATGTCTCAGTCAGTATAATCACTAGGGATGGGATGAATCCAGAATTTTCCGAATCCAGATCCAAATCCCTGGAAGGTTCTGGGAATCCATGAATCTCATGGATCTCAAATCTTTCAAATCCTTTTTTTAAAAAAGAGTTTAAAAAGCAAGGGAAAGAAGGATAATCTTGGGCAAGACACGCTTTCTCAGCCTTAGCAAAAGCCTAGGCAAAGGCAGCCCTCCCTCTGAAGAAATGTGGCCAAGACAATCATCATAGTTTTGCCTCAGGATCTCCCCAGATTGAAAATGACATGAAGGCCCTTTCTGCACAGGCAGGAAAATGTGAACTAATCCCACGTTTTCCTGCCTGTGTAAACAGGGCCTCATACTACAGTAGAGAGATAACCCAGGTCAAAACTGGCTTTTCTTTGCATAGCTCCTTCTGGCATCCTGGAGTTTGTAGTTTGATGATGCACCAGCACACTTTGTCAGAGAAGGCTGTGACACCTTGTAAAACTCCAAACCCCAGAATTGTGTGTGAAGGAGGTTTGCAAGGGAGCTAAGCAAAGGAATGTTTCAGCTGTCCTTGAAATCTCAAGCCTGCAGCTTCTAGTCAAGTACTGAAGTTAAATATGAAATGTTCAATTTAAATATCTTAGAATACAAGCCCAGATGTAATTTGTGAAATTATTAGCAAACACCATTATTACTCCAAGGGAAAACCTCACCTATTTACTATCTTACTTTGTATGCATGATCTCCCAGGTTTTCGGTCATCTTGATCTCCCTGGTTTTCAGGCGTCC
This sequence comes from Ctenosaura bakeri, assembly GCA_948474755.1. Classification (NCBI taxonomy): domain Eukaryota; kingdom Metazoa; phylum Chordata; class Lepidosauria; order Squamata; family Iguanidae; genus Ctenosaura; species Ctenosaura bakeri. The sequence goes on along the minus strand of CAOLHI010002080.1, from coordinate 253,447 downwards.
GGGTCTCCAACAATTTATTTAGTTGGCGGAGCCAAAAGATTCAATTTGCCTATTTTGGCACAGTGATTCGGATTCAGGAATCTCAAATCCTTACCCAGGATTTGAGGATTCGGTTGGCCCAGCCCTAATAATCACTTAGAAGTAACCATATCCTGAGTCGGAGTCAAGCTTATTCCCAGGTAAGTGTACTTAACTCCATTGAGTTCCATCTGTCTTATTTCTGGATAAGTCAATATAGGATTGATGGTACCCTCAAAGACAAGATGATTTTGGAAATGGCTTCTTGATCTATGGAAATAAAAGAAATGGTCTTGCAAAGAAAGGCCCTTTCTGCACCCTATCTTTTTGCGAAGTCGTCCAGTGGAGATCACGACAGTGGCTCTGCTGGGAGGGTAGTGCAATGGGAAGGGAGGGAGCATGATGGCCATGCCTCTTCCTTCTGCAGTGCAGTTTCGTACCTTCCCAGGCTGGACTGGGACAGGAGACACAGCCATCATATTTCTGGGGCATCACAGGGCAAGTAAGTGTGGGATGATGGTGCAATTGCAGATCATTCACAGGGAAAATCCATCAGTGATTTAACTTGTGATCTCACTGCCTGGGGATGGGAAAAGGATGGGATTGTGACAACATCATGGAGAAGTGCTATCATGATCCCATCCCATCCTTCTCCTGTCCCCATGGCGTGTTGGGGAGTACTGTGGAAAGGGCCAAAGATACAGGATTCCATGTGTATATCAGACCTAGGGCTGTGAAGAAGGCTTGATTCACACAAAACATGACAGCACTATGTGCTAAGTCCTCACAGACCTTTTCTGGATGCAACTTCAGTTGCTACAGCTGGCAGGTAGTATGAAGATGCTGAACTGGATGGGTGACACCTGGCTTGAAGCAGTATATGTTAAAGGGATCTAGGAGTCTTAGTGGACTACAAACTGAACATGAGTCAACAGTGTGGTGCAGCAGCTAAAGAAGCCAACACAATACTAGGTTGCATCAACAGAAGTATAGCGTTGAGATCAAGGCAAATTATAATACCACTCTATTCTGTTTCGATTAGACTTCACCTGAATACTGTGTCCAGTTCTGGGCACCACAATTCTAGAAGGAGATTGACAAGCTGGAACATGTTCAGAGGAAAGTGACCAAAATGGTAAAGAGTCTGGATACCATGCCTAATAAGGAGCAGTTTAGGGAGCTAGGTAAGTTTAGTCTGACGAAAAGAAGGTTAAGAGGTGACATGATAGCCATGTTTAAATAGTTGAAAGGATGCCATGTTGAAAATGGAGCAAGCTTGTTTTCTGCTGCTCAAGAGACTAGGACATTGAGCAATGGATTCAAACTACAAGAAAAGAGATTTCACTTAAACATCAGGAAGAAATTCCTGATGGTAAGAATCATAGAATCATAGAGTTGGAAGAGACCACAGGGGCCATCCAATCCAACTCCCTGCTATACAGGAACACACACCAAAGCATTCCCAACAGATGTCCATCCAGCCTCTGCTTAAAAACCTCCAAAGAGGGAGACTTCACCACACTTTGAGGCAGCATATTCCACTGCTGGACAGCTCTGACAATCAGGAAGTCAGGAAGAGCCATTTAACAGTGGAATATTTTGTCTGGGAGTATGGTGGAGTCACTTTCTTTGGAGGTTTTTAAGCAGAGGCTGGATGGCCATTTGCTGGGGGTGCTTTGAGTGTGTGTCCCTGCATGGCAGGGGTTGGACTCTATGATTCTATGGATGAGCCTGATCTAAATTGTGTCTATGTGTCTTCAAGTCGCCTGTCAACTTATGATGACCCCATGAATTTTCTTAGTCAGGGAATACTCATAGGAGGTTTTGCCAGTCCCTTCCTCTGAAATATGTGTGTCTTTGTGCCAAATTTCTTGCCTTTGTACAATCAGCAGACTCTTGCAAACAAGTGTGGATTTGGATGTGTCCATCCACACCCTTAGCCTTGCTGTGTGACACCAATTTTACTCTAAGCTGAAGCACTTATCACTGACATTTGCTAAAGAAGCAACACTGAAAATCTTGTTACACAGATGGTGATGATCATGATGGGTAAATGCTTATGATGATAATAACAAACATGATAGTAGCAAAGTTGACAATGATAATGTATGTTTTCTAGACACTAATTGAAGACTTTATTTTGTTTATTCAATTTATACCCTGCCTTTTCAAGACATTGTGTCCAAAGTGGCATGGTATCCAGATATTATTCATATCTTCTTGGGAATAAGCCCCAGAAGACAGTACGATTTATTTCTGGGAAGCAAATTCAGGATAAATCTGTACTGTAAGGAAACAACAAATGCCTTGCTTTCAGTCTTACAGTTTTAAAAGATAGGATACAAAACTAAGAAGAGTAAAAAAAGACAACATGATAGTTCAGGCACTAATACTTCAGAAAGTTCTGTAAGTAAATCATAAATCACCTAACAAAATGAAGAGTAAAATTGAAGAAGAGCTACAAATATATTTCAGTAAGCTTGGGATTCCAGTCTTGTAAAGAGGTTAGAGAAACAGGCCTAGATAAAGCAGATCCAGGTTGAAGTCTCAGTTCAGCCATGAAATTCATTGGTTGGCCTTAAGCAAGTTGCCATAATTTAAAGCCAGGTCATGTATGGTCTCCATTCTGGTCTACAAATGGAAGTGAGGTTCCCACTTCTAACACATCTCATTATGACAATGAGCTATCGACTACAGCTCTGGAGACCAGGGCCCTTTCCTCACGACATTGCTGTCTTGTTTGTGCACAGGATGGCAGCAGTCAGCAGGTCGCACTTCCGCATGACGTCATCACCGTCCTGCTGCCATCCTGTCGCAGAATGTCATGCTTGCGCAGTTTTCATAAAATGGAAAAAGTACATTTTGCATCTGCGATCATGCGGCGCTTCCGTCACATCTGGCCATGTGGAAGCGCATTGGCAATGCTTCATTATGTAGCACAGCAATGGAAAAAGCCCGGCTGCTCTGCAGAAGGAAGACATGGCACCATTGCGTTCTCTTCCGCATGGACTGAGCGGTTGAAGAGGGGAGCGTTGCTGACGTGCTCCCTTCTGGACCCAGGACTGCAGTGAGATGACGTGGAAAAGTGTCGTTGTGTGGCAATGGCCCAGGTTCCAAATCCCCACTCAGCCATGAAAACCCACTGAGTGGCCTTAGGCAAGTTACACTCTTCCATCCTCAGAGGAAGGCAAGGGCAAACCAGTGGTGGACCTTGGACTGTGTGGAGGGGAGAGTGGGCAGGGGGTAGGGCTACAATATGTGGGGCGTGGCCATGGTTTGTGGGGGCATGGCTAGGATGCATGGGTGTGTGGCCACAGTGCGAGGGGTGGGGCTACAGCATACACAGGCATGGCTACAAGCTGGGACGCCCCCCAAAAAATTGTCATCTGGAGCAAACCACCCCATCTTCCCTCCATCCTTACATGACTGCAAACTCACTCTAAACATATCTTGCCAAGAAAATCCTATGATAGTGGTGCCTTAGGGTTGCCACAAGTTGGCAATGACTTGAAGGCACCCAGTAACATGCATGGTGCACCAAATTCAACCTGCGACTCACCCCTTAGTGTGTGTTTTGAGAATGGAGGTGTTAGTACATGGTTCTTATTTCATGGAAGCTTGGATAATCTAATTTCTCCTACCTGCAAAACAAACAAAAGAAAACAAAGAACAAAAACAAAGCAGAAAAACAAAAAAACAAAATTGATCCAAAAGTATGATGGCATGAGAACTTCAGCAAACATCCAGGGTCAGTCCAAGTTATTTGGCTGCCTGAGATGGAACACCAAATGGCAACCTACCTACACAAGTCAAAACATGTAAAGTCAAAGCCAGCCACTTATTTTGGGTACCCAGGCTTAAAATCTCACAACTATCTCTCCCGTTCCTTCATAGTAATAGGAGTAGAAGTAATATCCAATTAAATAATATAGCAATCTGTTTCTCGTTCCTGATGCGATGCACAAAATCTGTTGTCTAAGGCAGCTGTCTCAGTCTGCATGAACTGTAGGGCTAACTTTGCTATATCCACATCGCTAATGGTGTGACTGTAAAAAAGGAAGTTCAGAGTTTACAGCTGGCACATGTGTCACTTTCTCGCTTGGCCTTCACTTTAAAGTTGATGTCATCTTTAATGCTGATGGAACATTAAGCTCCACCAAGGGACTTAATGTGGGAGATCTGGGAAGGCAAAAGGTGCAGAAAGACCACAGGGGCTGAGGAAGCTTTCCTGGTGTTCCCTCAGCCAATCAATGAGCTGAAGGTACAGAACTACATTTAGTAGCCATCTTGCTCATATTGCATACCTGGGAAGAAATCATTGCACAAGGAAGTACTGAATACCTTCTTGTATTGCGGTGTAAAAAAGATACTCTTGTGTATCCCATGGTTCCACAAGAAGATTCTGGTCTAAGCTCCAAGAGAATTCTGGCCCAAGCCCCTCATTTCAAGAAAGAAAGATTCACACATCTCCTTTTCATTTTTTTAAAAAATTATAATATCCTCATTCCGGTTTTGTATCATATTTTCCTCTGTCAGCAGCCCTTGAAGGTGAGAAGCTAGAAGAATTTCACAAAGAAAATGTGAATTGTAAGAATATTCATGTTCCCTTCTTTGCTGCTGCTTCAGCAGTATTTTCTTTCTTCTATTTACATTTCTTCTGCTACTATGGCAGAAGGCTTCCACAAAACCTCTTTACCACAAGAATATGGGGAGAGAAATTCATGTCATAGTGACTCCTTTGCCTCAAAAACAAAAAAGTTCTGTGAAATGGCCAATATTCTTGATAAACAGGGATGAAGCTGTTGACTTTTCAGCACAAAGAAATTTGCAATTCAGTCAGCTTCCCTTACAAAACTCTCCTAGCTTGTGGCTTTCAAGTTTTGTTTACACTCAGCATTTTTCTCTACTAATTTTCACTTTCCCTTCTGTAGCAACCTTGATAAGAGAAACCTCCTTGCTGAATATTCAGTCATTCAAATTAATAGCCATTTGCTTGGAATGCCATTCCTCTCTCCCCTCCCTCCCTCTCTCATGCACGCACATATTTCCAGCCCCTGTGAATCCAAGAGGATCAAAAGTTCACAGATTTATTCTGCTGCAATTTGTATATCAACCACAAAGAGTGGCATGTCTTGCTTCTGTTCTAATGGGACAACAATTGAAATGATACATTTTCATTTTCGACTGACAATGAAAAACCCCAAGTAATATACTAAGGCCAAAAATTATTGCTGGAACTTATGAGCAAGTCATTTCCTAACAGCTTTATTTCTTGCTTGCTGTCTTATCAAAAGTGCCCAGGATTTCACTGAAGTGAACTGTTCTAATGAAAAAGAACATTTGATGAACAAGCATGGCTGCAAATTCATTTCCAAACCTCATCATTCCATTTGGTTGCAACAGGGGGAAAATAGCGGCAATCATCCACACGGGCACTAAAGAAAATGTCTCAGAAAGATTTCCTCAACATAACACTACCACAATCCAGTTCAATAAAGCTCCCCACAAACATTTCAGTGAGGCATGAAACACCATGCAGGGCAAGGGATAATTGTGCGAGAGGTGTGGCTACAATGGCAGTGATGTGGAGGGAGAGGGACAAGTCCTTTTCAGTGGTGGCATCTCATTTACAAAATACCTCTTTTTAAACAGGTGAAGACACCGTTAGTGATTTCACAGCACAAACAGCAGACCCTTCAATCAGTGGGAAGTTGGTCAGTCAACACTTCATGACCGACAACACTTCACGACCAGCTTCTGCTCACCTAAAGTTGCCTGTTGTGTGTTGCTGTTTTCCACTTAATAATGTATGCTTCATATTGCTGGATGAAGTTGTATGGCATTATGTCAGACCCAGAGAAGACACATCTTTTTTGTTTTATCTATTAATATTTAAAAGTCAAAGTTTGTTTGTCTGTGGCCATTTCCGCACTACATTCTTATAGTGCTATTATTCCACTTTCAACACCCTTTGGAATCCTGGGATTTGCAGTTTAGAGAGGGGCATCTAGAATTATCAGTGAGCTCTTTGACCTCAGTAAACTACAAACCCCAGAATTCCACAGGATGTTGAAAGTGGAATAATAACACTATAACAGTCTAGTGCAGAAATGGCCTGTGTCAGGCAAGAAGACCTCATATGATTGGTTGCCTAAGAACATTCTATGGAATCCTGGGGTTTGCAGTTCAAGGAGGGGCCTTTAGAATTCTCAGCCAGAGAGCTCTTGGGCCTGGCTGGTTGCTACAGAGATGTGGCCTAGCAGCAAGAAGGAGGACAGGGTATTCCCTCAGGAACCCAACCTCTCTATGTTAATAACTCTGAATACAGATTGGATTGAGGAATATGGGGAAATGTTACTGGACAAGACAGTTTGGGGGATTAGAGACACAGGATCTCAAATCTTTCAAACAAGTATTACCTATGAGAAAATAAAATCCTTGCAACACTGGGTATATACACTGGTTGTTTATAGAGATAGCTTTATTCTACTATGTTGGAGGAATCATACAGAATGGGTGAGAGAAAATCCTCGTCCTTCAGTTTAAAGGGGAGGATCAGGGCAGAATAACCTATTGTATACAAGGGAATGCTGCCCTGTCTATCTATCTATTGAGAGAGAGAGAGAGGATATGATTAGTCTGGCATGACTTGTTTTTGACTTTTAGTGATCATGGAATTCCTTTCTAAGTGCTCACAGACTGTCTGTTTAATGATCTGCTCTAGAATCTTCGTTGGTATTGATGTCAGTTTGACTGGCCAGTAAATTGCTTGGATCCTCCTTTTACCCCTTTTTCGAAGATGGCAACAACATTTACATTTACCCTCCTCCAGTCTTCTGTTCTCCAGGAATACTCAAAAATTATTACCAGTGATTCTGCAATTACTCCTGTCAGTTCCTTTAATACTCTTGGAGGTAGTTCATCTCAACACAAGATAAATCACAACATCTCAATACAAGATATTTCACACTATGGATGGAAGTGGAAGAATTCAACACAGAGATTCCATTTTCAGTGTCAGCTCCATGTTGCTCATCATGTGCAATTCCATCCCTAAATATTTCAGAAATTTAGGCTATATTTACATGTTACAAAAATTAGTATAGTCCAGGGCCTCTTGTTAGAAATTTAGGAGAAACAACTTATATAGTCTGAAGAGAAACCAGACAACAGAGAAATTTAGGACAACAAAAAATGTATTTTGATGATGATGATGATGATGATCTTTATTTTTATCCCACTTTTCTCCCTAAGGGGACTCAAAGCAGCTTACAGTCATTAAAAGAAACATAATAAAAACTGTCATATACAAAAGTTAAAAGAAAATTAAACCACAATAATAATTAAACACGTTAAAATATATATAAAAACAGCAGTAAAATATCAATTAAACAACACTGATAGAAATTACATATAAAATGCCTGCTGGAAGAGGAATGTTTTTAACTGTTTCCTGAAGGTAGGCAGGGAGGGTGCCAGTCTAACATCTTTGGGCAGGGAGTTCCAGAGCCTGGGAGCAGTCACTGAGAATGCTCTCTCCCGTATTCCCACCAAATGCATCTGTGAGTGTGGTGGGACCAAGAGAAGGGCCTCTCCCGCATATCTGAACGCCTGGGCTGGTTCATAAGGGAGGATACGGTTCTTCAAATAACCCAGACCTGAGCCATGTAGGGCTTTAACCAGCACTTTGAATTGTGCCCGGAAACAGATCGGCAGCCAGTGGAGCTGTTGCAGCAAGGGTGTTGTATACTCCCTGTAACCAGCTCCAGTTAACAACCTGGCTGCAGTTCTTTGGACCAGCTGAAGTTTCCGAGCACTCTTCAAAGGCAGCCCCACATACAGCGTGTTACAGTAATCCAGCTGGGATGTAACCAAGGCATGTGTCACCATGGCCAGGTCTGACATCTCAAGGAATGGACGCAGCTGGCGCAGAAGCCTTAATTGTGCAAATGCACTCCTGGCTACTGCTGAGACCTGGCTTCCAGGTTCAGAGTTGAATCCAGGAGCACTCCCAAGCTGTGAACCTGTGTCTTCAGAGGGAATGTGACCCCATCTAACACAGGCTGGATCCCTATTCCCTGATCTGCCGTTCTACTAACCAAGAGCACCTCTGTCTTGTCTGGATTAAGTTTCAATTTGTTGAACCTCATCCAATCCATTATTGATGTCAAGCACTGGTTTAGGACCAAGACAGCTTCCTTGGCTTGTGGTGGAAAGGAGTAATAAAGTTGTGTGCCATCAGCGTACTGATGACACCGAACCCCAAAACTCTGGACAACTTCTCCCAGTGGTTTCATGTAGATGTTAAATAGCATGGAGGACAAGACCGAACTCTGAGGGATCCCGCAGGCCAGAGGGTAGGAGGTCAAACAGGAGTCCCCCCAGCACCACCTTCTGGGTTCAGAGGGTTCGGCCCTCCAGGTAAGAATGGAGCCACTGTAAAACAGTGCCTCCAAATCCCATCCCCACAAGGTGACCCAGAAGGATACCATGATTGATGGTATGGAAAGCCACTGAGAGATCCAGCAGAACCAACAGGGACACACTCTTCCTGTCTAGTTCCTCGAGTAGGTCATCCATCAAGGTGACCAAATCCATCTCAGTCCCATAGCCTGGCCTGAAACCAGATTGAAATGGATCTAGATAATCCGTTTCATCCAGAAACCCCTGGAGCTGAGAGGCCACCACACGCTCCAGAACCTTGCCCAGAAATGGAATATTAGTTGTCCCATGATAAAACACGATGCAACTAGGTACCAGGCAGCAATTTGTGGTGGTACTTAATAAAATTCAGATACTGCACATTATTCCATGGTATAATTTCACAGAGGACTGCAGGTGGGCTACTTGTTATAGGACTGAATGTGCTTTTCATTAATACTGAACATTAAGACATTCATTACTGTATATCATATTTATCATATTTACTACTTAAACTTTCTTAAAAATTTCAGAGCACCATACATGAAGCTATTACATTCTTAAAAAATCTAGCAGAATAGGTTGGACTGAGTAATATTTCTATCATTACCACTATCAGTATCACCATTACTACTACTACTGCTAATATTTACAATTGCTTTTCTGCCCACTGACCCCCACAAAGGATATATAATAAAATACATTAAAGTAATTCTTTAAAAGTAGATTAAAGTAGATTAAAAACAATTTAAAAACCATTTTTAAAACAAAGTTGAGATGGAATAGTGCAGTTTTGATGGTCCCCAGAAGCTGAGCAAGATTTGAGTCAACCTGACTTCCCTTGCTCATTCCATAGTTGAACTGATACTTGGTTCAGTATACAAGCTTCAGGTTTATAGGGACAATTGATCACATATTACACTGGATCATGTGCAATACTTTACCGACTTTACCATATCAGATTATGTGCAGAAAGTCTAAGGCCCTTTCCTCAACTCACCTATTTTCAGTGCTGGGGTGAGGTGCTCACGTGAGCAGCCTCCAGAGAGAGGTTCTTGCTTCCCTGCTTCTTCAGCTCCGCACGAGCTTCCTGCTCATGCAATAGCCCCTCCCTGTCCTTTTGCAGTGCAGCCTGGGACCTTCCCAGGCTGCACTGGACAGGAAGCATGATCAGCCTGGCTCCCGAAGCTCTGCACGCAAAGTAAGTGCACGCAGGGCCCCGTAGTGATGCGCAACTATGTAGCATTTTCAGCTTCAAGCTGAAAATGAAAAAATGCATACGCGGTCCCTGTTGGGCCCTGGAGCGTCGTGCAAATGTGAGTGTGTCATGTGCACCTATCCTCACATGTGTGCGATGCTCAAGGGGCCCTTTCGCATCAAAAATGCCATGCAAAAAGGGCTTATGAATCAACTTAGGTCAACTACAAAAATTAGGATTGGAATGCTTTTGTTTCTGTTTTGTACTAGAGTGATGAAGATCCTAGGGCCTTTGCTTGTTCTTCATTTTCTTTACAGGCAAGTGCAATACGAAGGCAACCAAGTATGTGGACTGTGATGGATAGTTGCGCTTTAAATGACATTGTGATGATTTCAGGAACCTTCCATAACATGTGCTTGCATCGTGTCAAAGAATGTGAACATCCAAAGAAGCAGTAACAGTGGCGTTTCACACAGTGTACTGGATACAAAAGTACATTTCACACAGAGCTTCAAATTTTCTTGACTCATCCCAGAATGGTAAGCATGGAGAAACACATGTACTATGATACCACCCTCTATACCCATGCTGTGTTTATAGGAAAAGTCTAAATTAAAATAGCAGCCATGTTCAGCTGATCATAGTTATTGAGCTCTGCTGGAAACTAGAACTTCCCTGTAAAAATGGTGTTAGGCTTAAAATGGTGTTAGGCTTGTAAAAATGGTGTTAGGCTTGGTAACTTACTATAGAATTAACACTTGGTGTTGATTAGTATTTGCATGACTCAGGACTCATCAAAAAACCTTGCTTTAGAACTGTTTGTTTTGCCTATAATTCCATGACAATGGTCAGTATGTGCAATGAGAAGGACACTGCTAACATCTAAGATATCTTTGAGAATGATCCAGAATGTTGACAGGGTCATATAGACTCAGGAAGTTAAGGATCAGATAGAATGTAACACGTATACAAACTGTAACTTGGCTGATGCTGATGCACGAGTCTTTTCTTTCATGTAAGCATTCTTTAAAATAAACATAAAAATGGTATAAGAAGGGAAATCTGAAAGAATAAAATCATCCTTCCCCATCACTACTGTCAGTGGTGATATTTGGATGGATCCTTTGGCCAAAGTTACTTATGTGTGTGTGTCTTTCTTTCTTTCCTTCTCATTTCTACCTTGTTACCTTGTGTTTGGGGGTTCAAGTCAGCTCTGTGTCCACCTGGGGATACAATGAGGTGTGGTTTGTTTATCCACCCTGACAATGGGAAATTCAAAAGTAGAGCAGACAGGGTCTCAAGATGCACTTCTGTTCCATCCACACTTACAATTCTAGAATGCCCCAAAAATTGTTCCTTCCTCTATCTGTACCTATATCTGTATGTACCATGTGTTTGCAAACTCAAATTTGTCCATGCTTCTTCTCACGTCTTTCCTTTTCAAATGTATGTTTTCAAAATCTCTGGGGTGCACACCTAAATAAAAATGAAGTGGTTTGGATCCAGCCTTTGTCGTGTAAAGTTGCACTGGATTAACAAAACATAAAATTTTAGTTCAGTCTGTTCCATGAGCATTATCAAGTTACCTCTTTCTGTCTAAATTCTTCTGTCTATGACAACTATTTCCTCCTGCATTAATGTAGAAGATATAATACCTTCATAGGGAAAGGTGTACAAATAGCTACACAGATAAACAGACACACAGTGTTTTCTGTAATGTATATAAATTATGTAAAATAAGAATGATTTGTTTGTTTTAAAGAATGTGTTTTATTTCCTATAGTGATAAGGGTGTTATAAAAATAGTCAGGGGTACCAATTTCTTTTACCCTGACCACTTACACTCAAGCTTTTCCATCTTTAATGATCTGACTACTGCACTTTTCAGTGTTATCTCCATTACCTGGAGGATTAGAAACTTTGTTTTATTATTTTGAAAACCACAAAAGAAAGATGATATTCTCAGAGATTTTTAGTCAAAACCTAAATTGACATCAGTAGAGGGGATTTACAGAATAGACAATCTAGTTTATATAGAATTGTAAAAAAGTGTGTTCAAAATTAATATTTCTCATTACTTTTGAAATCAGGAGAGAATACAGAATATCACTGTAAAAGTCAACATATTAATTATTCTAGTGTGATTAGGTTACATTTCCTCATAGTTTTACATTTAAATTATTTTAATTGTTTGGAATTGATTTTATTTCCACATTGCCCAAAGACTCTCTGAAATAGGGTGGGATATAAATATTTCAGCAAATAATAATAATATAAAATTTATTAATGCTTCCAATAAAAATATTTACATAAAATTGTTTTTTAAAATAGAAAAGAAATAAAGCAGAGATTGTCATAATCCTGAATCCTATGCTCTGGTTCCACAATGTGATTGCTAATTGTTAGACACTGAGCAGGAATCCCCCTTCTAAATAACAGACAACCCCTCCTCCCCAATTGACATGATCCACTATAATACCTTCAGTTCATTTGTGTATCTATATCTATCTAATCTGTCTGTCTATGTATCTACCTATCTTTCTATTTTATAGTTCTGCCACTCCTGTTCTCTGTCATTCTATATCAGAGACGGTACACTGCTAACACATTGTGAGTCTTTCAGACACATGGAGAAGAACCCAATCAAAGCCAAAATAAACAGCACAGGAAGAACTGAGGCAGCTTACCACAACTGTACACTTGACTGAGTTGTTTTTGTTCATCATCAGCCTATGGAGTTTCCCAGAGAACAAAAAAAACCTACAGAGAACTGAAGAAGTTTGCCTTTCAAAGGATTCAGAGGCACAATGCGATATTTACTGTATTTATTGCCGAGATCAAACCCGTACACGGATGTCACATTTCTCAAATTCCATCAGAAGATCAGACAAGCAGTCTCTGGAAAGAGGACATTACAGCTAGAAAGTTCAGAGCGTACAGACTTGGAGGGCCATTCCCGTCCTATTTTCTGTCATGAACCCTGAGCCTTTGTTGTCTCCGCAATGCTGATAAATCAATCCATCAAAAAAAAAAATTTTTTTTTTCCTCAGTGAAACTCAATCAAGAAAGGTCATGTCAGCGGGAGAGGAACAGATTAAATTAGCATCAAATTAGACATGGAAAGTGAGTTCTGTCAAAATCATCACAGCGCTCAGCACAATTAGAATATGTTAATTATGCATTTCATTAAGGTAGTGCTCTTTGAATGTGAGATGAAATGTCAGTGGTGTAGGCATCCGAAAAAAGGAAGATTGCCAGGCACAACTTTCTCTAGACAATGTGTGACACCTTCATTAACATCAAGAATCACAAGTCTGTCTTGACTTTTTTTGTAAAGTATTAAACCATTAACCGTTTGCTGGCTCTTACCACTTCTCTTCCGCCTCCCCTGGGCTCTCCCTGTTTTTGACCAGCATTTTCTTTAAAAGACACTGAACTGGTACCATGGCTGTCCACTGTGTAACCAAAAAGTCAGCAATCCAGGGACTTCTCTGCACCACCACTGGCCCAAATATTCCTTGGGATACTATGACTGTGTTCAACATAGAAGCAGAAGTAGATGTGAGTTTTGAGAAGCAATTAAGGATGAGGAAAACAAAGGAAGAGGGAGGAGAAGAAGGAGAGGAAAGAGTGGATCGATGTTATTTTGGCTCCAGTTTGAAGATATAATCTACCTTGAAGGAGGAGGATGGGTGAGATTGATGAGATTTATAAAACCTACATTTGACAAACTCTAATTTGGGGAAATTATTTTGTATATCAAAGTACATATCTTTGACACCTTACTGCAAGTTGCTTTTCAAAGCATTAAAAAGTGGTCCACGATAAAGTGTGGAAAAAAAAGAATGTGATAAAGAGGGAAAAGATTTATACTACTTGGAGGCTCAACAAACTACAAAATAATAAGCTGTTATCTATTTATGATCTATTTGTCTGTCTGTCCATCCATCCATCCATCATCTATCTATCATGATAAGCTGCTTGTTGTACTTTATTTTCAAAAGACAGGACTTTCACATTTTGCTAATTGGATTAGCCTTCCTGAAAAGAGAGAATACTACTTATCACAGAACATAAAACTAAGGATGCTATAAGTACTTGAAGTATATGTGGAGACAGAATGAAGGGGTAGGCTTGAAATGGGAACACACTCCCATTCAAAAAAATTTAAAAAACAACAACAACTGGTAACCAATTTTGGGCCAATCCATACCAATGTCCGGCTCAGTCTTCCAAAAGAGCCCTCAATATTCCACCTGTTATTTTTCAGTTCTTCCCTTCCCAAGGAACTCCTTTCCCTTTGCAAAGGTCATGATGGGGTAGAGAATAACCTACATCCACATCAGAGAGAAACAAGTAGACATGTTTAGAGGGTCTATTTCCTATCCATAATTTGTGTTCTTATGAGTTCAGCTAAACCAAACCTGGCAGGAAATGGCAGTTCCTGTAGGGCCAGATTATCAGTAATTAAGGCAATTGCTCTGGGCTCTTTCTTGGCTAGGGGTCCAGCACCAAAGGGGAAATGTGTTGCTTGCTTCCTCTTATTCCCCAGTCCCTTTATGAGTCTCCTGATACTTCTGATATCATCACATTTTATGTCTAGCTTGAGTAATAGGATCTAACTCACTGAAACTGCAGGACTGCAAATGGATTCACACCTGAACATTTTTTCTTCTGTAGTCTATTGCTTGTTGCTATTTGCCATCAAGTCAATGTTGACTTATGGCGACCCAATGAATGAGAGAGGGCACCAGCATGATGCAGTTATTTGAGCATTGGACTACGGTTCTGGGGACCAGAGGCTGAATCCCTGCTTAGCCATGGAAATCCACTGAGTGATCTTGGACTAGTCACACTTTCTTAGCCTCAGAGAAATGCAAAGGCAACCCCCCGCCAAACAAATGTTGCCAAGAAAACCCTGTGATATGTTCACTGTAGGGTCACTGTAAGTTGGAAACAACTTGAAGGCACACAACAACAACAACAACAACAACAACAACAACAACAAATGAGAGACCACCAAGAACCCTGCCCTGCCCAAGTCTAGCAAACTCAGGGTTGTGATTTCCTTAACTGAATCAATCTACCCATTTGTTATGCAGTCTCCTTCTTGACCTGCTGTCTTCCATTTTCCCCAGGATTATTGTCTTTTCCAATGAGTCATGTCATCTCCCAATATATTCAAAGTATAACAGCCCGAGTGGAGTAATCTTGGCTTCCAGTGAGAGAGTTCAGTCTGATTGCTCTATTTGTCTTTTTGGCAGTCCATGGTATCTGTAGAATTGTTCTCCCGCACCACATTTCAAATGTGTTGATTTTCTTCCTGACAACTTTCTTCACTGTCCAGCTTTCACTCTCATACAGAGAAACAAAAAATGCTACAGCACAGATGATTCTGACTTTTGAAGCTATTGATATTGTGCTTTCTATTTTGTTTCTATGGCCACCACTCCTAGAATAACTTGCATATGTATGCAAAAAGGGACCCTTGCTTGGAAGGAACTGTTCTAGGGTTCCAATCTACTCAAAAAGAGATTCCATCTGAACCTCAGAAAGAACTTCCTGATGGTCAGAGCTGTTCAGCAATGGAATCTGCTGCCTCAGAGTGTGATGAAGTCTCCTTCTTTGGAGATTTTGAAACAGAGGCTGGATGGCCATCTGTTGAAAGTGCTTTGATGTGTGTTCCTACAAGGCAGGGGGTTGGACTGGATGGCCCCTGTGGTCTCTTCCAACTCTATGATTCTATGAATCACAGTCTAGCCTTGAGTTTCAGGCATACTTTGAACAAGCGTGCAGGAGAGGTGATTCTTCATTTCCACCTGTACTTAGCCTCCTGACATTTTCCAAGAACTGAGTGGTTTTAGATAGTGGTAAGAAAGGCACATTTCAGGAGTATGTTTTTCCCTTCTTGTGAAATAAGCCATCTCTTCTTTCCAACAATTTCCCACACATCTTTGCAAAAACATGCAATATTGTCCACATGAGGGTGGATGCAAGACAAAGAAATAATTCACTGTACTGCCAAGATGGCCATTATGTGTGTGTTTGTGTGTATCTATATCTATATACACATCCATATCATCTCTCTCTCTCTTTGTGCCTGGGGTGCTAGTAATTTCACAGCAAAACGAAAACAAAACCTAGAAAAATAAAAATAAAAACCTCACAAGGTTTTGTGTTACTTTCAATGAAAACAGAGATTATAGCTAAAAAGGATACCTCTGGCAGCAGATCTGGGATATCATGAAAGGGCAATAAACTGCTTATTGTTGATTTTATTATGGCAGAATTTTTACTACTGTGAGGGAAGAAAGGCATTAGTGGGATTTTTCTACCTAAGGTTCCCAAATAACTCCATTTATCTAGGGCAGTGCTAGTCAAAGTGGTTGTCTGTGGACCAAGGCTGGTCCTTGAGACATTGGCTGCCAGTCCCTGGCAAGTTTCCAGAAAAGAAAGAAACAGTTGTAGCCAATGGGCATGTATTTAGTACTGGTCCTTGGCATATCAGAAAAAAAATAATTGTTGGTCCTCCACTTCTGACAGCCTGTGAAGCACTGGCCTATTTGTGGAAGAGGGGGTGTCATCTGCCACTTCGGACAGCAAAATGCCTTAGGTCTTCATATTCCAGCTCTTCCCAGAAATATTCTTGATTTTCCTTGGTTAAGTGGGGAAGTCTTCAGGAGGCATCTTCCATACTTACCTGATTTGTGTTCCTGATTGCAGAAAAGTCTGCGCTGCATGCAGACAAATAGGAGTAGAGGCCCTCAACAGACTTCCCAACTCAACACCCAAAAGGTGGGGACCTAACATGACCATTTGGAACATTGCCTGGAGATGTTGATTGTAGATGTTGCATGTCTCTGGTTCTATTCAGACACAACACCTGAACAGGACTAGAGAAATTGTTTTATATACATGAGCATCCACAAATTTTAGTATCTATGGGGGGTCTTGGAACTAAACCCTGGCAGATACTGAGGGCTCATTGTACTATGAATTCAGAACTGAGAAACATTAGGGGAGATGTTTAATACGTTATCATTAGTCTTCAGGAATACATTGTCATATACTACAACATTTCCAAGTTTTCTCTTATATCATCATCTTCATCTTCATTTTTGTCTTCTTCTTTTTGACTGGTATCCTGTTTACTAACTACAAGATTCAAACCTTAACTTAGGATCTTGTAAATTTTGGGGATTCATGTTTTGGTAGTTAATGACCAACTATGATCCCAAAAACCTACCCATTGTCATAGATATGTCTGATCTCAGCAATAATAATAGTAACAATAATAGTAATACTATAATGCAGTCCTAATAGTTAAAATATATAATACAGTAACATTACTAGCAATTTTGTTAGTATTGTGGATTATTTTATTTTATTCTTTTAGGGAAGGGCAAAGTGCTTAAAAATAAAAGGTTCCAAAATACTGTGCAAAGAAAGCAACCACACTATCTTTTCAGTGCCAGTGTAACATTTTTCTCCCTTAAAAGAATTTTTTTTTACTTTAATGTTTAAAATCCAGTATTTTAGATGCTAGGGATTGTTTTCTTGGTGAATTTAATCTTTAGACCTACATTATGTATTTTTTTAAAATTGTGATTTTGGACACATTCTTGCTGAGATTTTGGAAGACAGACAAAAGTGGATGGGTTTTTGTTCTTAAAACTGATTTTTAAAAACTAGCTTTTTTATTGTTTTGCATCTGTTTTGTGGTACATAGTTTTGGGAACCCTAGTGGACCAAAGGTGATTTAATAAATAATTTTAATAAACAACAATAACTATTGCCCAACATTCGGCATCATCTTCATAATAATGATGACAAAGCTCCATCACCATAGTTACAACTGATGATGCTCCCTGTGAAACCTACCTTCACTGCCTGGTAGCATCCTGACCGAATCGTATCTGAGACTCTGGAAATCACATTTGTAGGTTGCCTTGAGAACTGGTAGCTGTAAAAAACTGTCGGAGTCCTGCCGCCACTGTTTGTCTCAAGGTACTCCACAACTGGGAGTGTGCTGTGGGTGTCATTTCCCAGCATTCTGTTCTCCAGTGCCTCAGGTTGTGAAAGTAGTTATTTGGGGTCACATTTGGTCATTCAAGACCACAAACGTGAATCCCCAGTGAGTACAATATTGTGAGCTGGACTTATGATATTGTAACTGCTGAACAGGATGCCAGTTATTATATAGTACAGGTTGGAATCCTGTTCTTGTCTTACACATGCATCAGTTCCCTTATGAAAGGAGTTGGAGATTTTGGCTCAACATGAAATGTCTGCATTTACTTCAAGGTTGTGGAAACAGAATTATGTATGTGGTGCCACTGTGTATGAACATGGCATGAGGATGTACATACAGAGTGCATGCAGATACACACATGCATCCACTTGTGCATTCAATTGCACATTGAATGCATGATTGCATTCAACATTCCCATTCAACACAAGGGTAGCATACAACAATCCAGGAGTATTTTCACAGATGGAAATTTATAATACTTTATAAACACTATTATACTTATAATACATTACCTCAACATAGAATGTTAGCCATTGTGTTTTGTTACTCTTATATTCAACTGCCGGGAGCTGGGAGGGGGGCACAATGGTCCCTTATGGGATTTGAAGTGCTACACCCCAGCCCAATCCCCCACTAGTATTTTTAATTTTCTTTTTTTTGGTGCTGAAAGCACCCTCCCTACCTCCTATGAGGTATGGGGAGAACATCACTACATTTTTAGGTTCCTCCAGGCTGTTTCCTAGCACTTACAGGAATGTGGGTTACAAAGGGTTTAGTGAATTAAATAAACCAATCTATCTTACTTACGTATTTATTTATTTATATACATTTCACACAAGCACAATTTCATTTAGAAGTATAGTATAGCATGGAACCTTTGCCCTCCTGCTCACCCCACTCTCCACTAACTATAACACAAGTGCATCAGCAAGGAACAGGAAAGTGGAGATCAGTTACAGTGTCACGAGAAAAATCCAGTGTCTTTAATGAACCGCTCCTTGGTTTTACTGTAGCTTTTGTAAATCCACAGCACAGGCAAATATTTCTCCCTACAGCTGAAGAAGCAAAACTTGTGATGCCCTTAGAATCCCATGTTAATGTAATAGATTCTGGTAAAGTCAAAGAAATGCCAGGAAGCTAGCTAGGAGCTGGAGCCAGCTTCAGTACACATGGTTAGCTCTGTGAAATCTCTTGTTTTCACTGGAGCTAGAAAAAATGGATTTTTATAATTTGAAAGGAAAAAGAAGTGCTTAGTTCACAGAGCAAACAAAGTTGACCCTTCTGCTGGTTCTGTTCAATGGCAAAGAGCTTAGGAGAGCTACTGATAAACTGATACAAATTTTAAGGTTTACACAGGCAGCATGGAATCCACATTGACCCTGAGTTCTAAGAAGTAAGCAACCTATGTCTAATCTGGAAGTCACATTCCCAGTGGTGTGGACTCAAATTGATAAACTTGGACTTAAGTCAGACTTAAGGTGCTTTGGTGACTAGACTTGGACTCATCTCAGCCATAAATGATGCCCTGACTTGACTTGACTCAAGACTTGTATATTTTTAATGACTGACTTAATGCCCTTGGTTCAGTTAACATAATGCATTCATCCAGAAACCTTGTGACTTTGAACAATGCCTCCATCTCTTTTTGCCTACTGGTCACATGATAATTTCTCTTAAGCCCAAAGTGTGGGCACATTTCTCAGAGAGGAACCGCAAATGAGTTAGGGAATGGGCTTGAGGCAGGCTTGAGGCCTGCTCAGCAGCCTGTCTGTGCTGCATATCAAAAAAAAAGCCTTCTAAAACTTTTCCTAAGAGCAGAAGACAAGACTCGCTCCCAGAGTGCAGGATTCATTTCTCAGGCCCTTTTTGCATGACATTTTTGATGTGAAAGGGTCCCTTGAGCGTCGCACATATGTGAGGAGTGGTCCATACGATGCACTCACATTTGCGCGATGCCCCAGGGCCTGGCAGGGACTGCTCACGCATTTTTCCATTTTCGGCTTGACGCTGAAAATGCTGCATGGTCACGCATCGCTCCAGGGTCCCGCATGCACTTACCTTGTGTGTGGAGCCTCAGGAGCCGGGACAGTCACGCTTCCTGTCTCAGTGCAGCCTGGGAAGGTCCCAAGCTGCACTGCGAAAGGAAGAGACGGGGCTCTCGCGCGAGCAGGAAGCTCATGCGGAGCCAATGAAGCAAGGAACTGAGAGCTTCTCTCCAGAGGCTGCTCGAGCAAGCACTGCACCCAGCGCTGAAAATAGGTGAGTTGCGGAAAGGGCCTCAGAGGGGAAAAGCAAATGTGTTAAGCAATGGGCTAGAGGAGGAAGGATCCTTCCTTTTAAAACTTTTGAATTTTCAGTAATGGGGAGTAAGATGGGATCCTATTCCCCACTTCCGAAGCTGCAGAGGGCAAAATTGCAAATGTGAAGAGCTGACTCTGCTTAAATTGTTAAAACTGAATTTATTTCTCTCTATCCATTAATTCTGAAATTTTGGTTGGGGTATAAAGTTGGCTTCCAGACTGGAGACTTGACTTGAGACTTGAAGGTAGAGACTTGAGACTTGACTTGAGACTTGGAGTAAAAGACTTAAATACATCACTGCACATTCCCCTCTAAGGATTGGATGGGATACCAAACTCATCAATCAACATAAACAGAGAGGCATCTTTCTAGGTTACAGACAACTGATTTGAAATCCCTCAATGAATGGGGAGACAAGCAGCCATAGCCATTCTGACTTGCTCCCCTTGTTTTGTTTTAATCACCCATGTTTCACATTTTCTGCCACTGTAGACTTGCAGCAGGCAGGAGGAAGGACAAAGATTAAGAACCTGCTGATGGAAGGATCAAGGAAGAAGCCATAGCTACCACTGGAGAAGGAGGACAAGGTGGACATCAGAAGAAAAAGGAGGCAAACCCTGGTCTTTGTGTTAAGTATTTTGGGCATAATTTTGAACATGAGTATGTGCTTTCAAGACCTCTATCAACCTATGATGTCCCCATTAAATTCTTAAGAATTTCTTAGGCAAGGAATATCAGGAGTGATTTGTCATTGCTTTCTCCTGTAGTTAGCCTACAGTGATCCATATTCTCTGGTGGTCCTGCATTAAGGACTAACCAGGCCTAAGCTTAGCTTCCAAGATCAGACCTTCTGCCTTCAGGGTATTTAGGCTCTGGCACAATTTTATCATAATAAAAATATTACAATAAAGTGAAAATCTAAAGGAAAATGCAGGACAATGAGAGGCTTTCAAGACTACTAAGTTTTACTCAGCCTAATAGGCCAGTGTTAAGGCATGTAGACAATGTCAGCATGGTCAGTCTTTCCTAAGAATTGCCCAAACTTTCCTGGGTGGTCTCTCCAGGCTGAACCCACCATTCCCATCCATGCTGATTTTGGCCTTGCTCTCCTCTTTTTACCCAATTTCTTTGCCACAGTAAAGAACATTCAGTAAGAAGCAAGAACAGGAGCCCTCCATATACTGCTTGTGAAAGGATGAGATGCATGCATAAAACACACATGATTGCCAAACACGGGTAGCTGGTGCCTTCCATGTCAGTGGGGAAATGAATCTGCTCTGGAATTTTGCCTGAACATTAAAGGAGTTATCCAAGGAGTTGAACCTATTTTGGGGGTACAGTTCAGCATCCTACATAGCTCCTTCAGAGTCTGAATTTCTACCTCATTGACATGAAAGTCAGCAGCCACCACTGCCACTCTCCACCAGCACCACATTTCAGATCAGTTGATTCTCTTCCTCGTACACTTTGTACACACTTTGACACTGTGTACAACTGCATTTGTGTGCATATCCACAAACAGTTCCCCATTCCTCATCTAACTCCATCTGTATGTTATCCGGGCATAGCCCCATCACCCTATTACTTGTGCACATCTTTTGTGGTCTCCCACTTACAGCCTAAAGTTATATTGGATGTGCCTTGGGGCAGTGACTCGTATGTCCATTATGTTTACTCTATGAAGTATTTGTTGTTGTTAATTGCCATCAAGGTGTCTTTAACTTATGGCAACCCTATGAATGGGTGACCTCAGGGGCACTCTGTCATTAACAGTCCTGCCCAGGTCCTTCAGATTCAGGGCTATGGCTTCCTGGATTGAATCTATCTACCAGTAATGCAGTCTTCTTCTCTTCCTACTGCCTATCACTTCCCTAAATATTATTGTCTTTTCTAATGAGTCAACTAATCTCATTATGCCCAAAGTGTGATAGCATCAGTTTGGTGATTTAGGCTTCTAGGAAGAATTCAGGCTTTATTTGCTTTATGACCTCTTTTTTGGTCATTCTAGCAGTCTATCGTATTCCTATAACTCTTCACCAGCACCACATTTCAGATCAGTTGATTCTCATCCTCCTAACTTTCTTCACTGTTCAGCTTTCACATCTCTACAAAGAAATAGGAAATGTGATGGCATGGATATTCTGACTTTGGTATTCAATGATATGTTGTGACAATTGAGGACCTTATCTATTTCCTTCATAGATGCCCTTCCAAGGCCTAGTCTTCTGATTTTGTTACTATCGTCTCCATTTTGATATATGACTAAGTCAAGGTATAGGATTTCTTCACTATATCAATATCTTCATCATTCATCTGTGACCATTATTTCTATTTTCCTAAAGTTCAACTGTAACTCTGCTTTTCACTTCCTTCCTTGACTTTCCTCAATAGTCATTCCAAACCTTTGCTATTTTCTGCTAGTACTGTGATGTTGTCTGTATATCATAAATGAGTGTTGTTCCTTCATCCTGTTTCCTTACCTCCTTCCTCTGAGTCTACTGAGTCTAATTGAGTTTTCTGTATAATAAATTCTCCATATAAATTATACAAATGCATTGTTGTGTGCTTTCAAGTAATTTCTGACTTATGATGATCCTAAGGCAAACCTACCATGGGGTTTTCTGGGGCTGAGAGTGTGACACACTCAAGGTCACCCAGTAGGTTTTTGTGTCTGAACAGGGAACTGAATCCTGGTCTCCGAGGTTGTAGTCCACTGTTCAGACCACTACATGACTCTGGCTCTCTGTATAAAGTATACAAACTACTAAAACAATAGATAGTCATAGTAGTGATTCTATGTTGTAGTAACTTCCTTACTCTGACCATGCCTCATTTTCAACACTCGCATAGCTGCTGGAAGGGCTGGAGGTCATGTAGAATCAAGGTTTGCCCATCCGTTTCTCTGGAATATCAATGGTTTGTCTGGGATGGAGTGTTTGCCACAGACATCCATAAAGCTCAATAAAATCATATGGCTTAATTGCCCAATTACCCCAAAATACACTGACCAAAGGAATAATCCAATTCATTACATGAAATGTCATTTAGCTTTGCCATAAAGTGAATGTAACAGGGCATTGAATTAACTGTTAACCGTGAGCAGTCTATCTTTAATGTACAAGCTGGGGAGATATTCAAAGAAAAGGAGGGAAAGCAGATGGATCCCTTTTCCAAATGCATGCTATTCTGCCTTAACACATGTTGGAGCAAGAGTTTGCTTCTGCTGAAAATATTGCAGGAATTAAAACCCATTAATAACCTGATTAGGCACAGCATGTTAATTGCAGATCCTCTCAAGCGACAGAATGGGTCACTTTTTGCCTAATGTGATAGTGTCTAAAAGAAGTGGCATTTAAAAACAAAGACCATTTGCAGGATGGTGAAGAACAGCAGAGGGGTTGGAGGAGGCAGTGATTAATCAACCATTAGCAAAGAGCAGTCAATGCACAAAATACACAGGCAGGGTTCCCATGTTGGGGTTGTGTAGAGTAAATCTCTGCATGCAGAGTTTTGCACTGATTGTGCTACTTGACCTTTGTATTGAAAAGTGACAGTGTATAAACCAATGGACAACAAAATGCAACCAAAAAAACATCAACACTCCTGTTCTGCAAACTGGAACTGGATGCAAATGTTGTGTGTCAGATAGAAATGACTAATCACTTCTGTATGGGAATGTAGGCATGCATAAAAGACACCAACAGGATTCTAACCACACAGTCTTCCCATTATGGTTACTCATCTCTTGAAGTTCAGCATTATCAGAACTGCACAGTGTGGCCAGCTCACAACCCCAGCATCAGACAAAGGAATTTGGTTTCTTCCACCATAGGTGGAAAAAATGGAATTGTTGCAACTCCTTCTATTCATTCACTTCCCAGTCCTTCCATCCCCCTGTAAATAGTTTAATTCTGTTTTGATATTCATTTTTTGTAAGTTCTGGGCACCTCATTTCAAGAAGGATATTGACAAGCTGGAACATGTCCGGGGGGGGGGCAACCAAAATGGTGAACAGTCTGGAAGCCATGCTCTATGAGGAGTAGCTTAGGGAGCGGGGTATGTTTAGTCTGCAGAAGAGAAGGTTAAGAGAGGACATGATGACCGCATTTAAATATTTGAAGAGATGTCATGTCAAGGAGGGAGCAGGCTTGTTTTCCGCTATTCCAGAGATTAGGGCAAGGAGCAATAGATTCAAGCTACAGGAAAAGAGATTCTACCTAAACCTCAGGAAGAACTTCCTAACAGTCAGAGCTGTCCAGCAGTGGAATATGCTGCCTCAGAGTGTGATGGAGTCTCCTTCTTTGGAGGTTTTTAAGCAGAGGCTGGATGGCCATCTATTGGGAGTGCTTTGATGTGGGTTCCTGCATGGCAGCGGGTTGGACTAGATGGCCCTTGTGGTCTAAATCTATGATTCTATGATTCTATGATTCCGTGAGTTTTTAATTGTGTTGTTTTTAAAATTGTGAGCTGTTGTGAGTCCCAGTTTTGGGGGAAAAAGTGGGCTACAAATGAATTTTACCATGACCACCACCACAATGATCTTCATCACCATTTCCCTTTACTCACTTGCTGTAGCATGGTAGGGTTCATGCTTTTCATTCACTGGACAGGACTGGGAAAGGACAGAGAACAGGAAGCAATTCACAGAAGCATTCAGTCTCTTGGGGCACATCACACTTCATGCATTACACTAAATCTGGATTTTTCACATATGGGTATTGTGTCCATGTTAGACAATCAGAATATCTGAACTAGTCCTGAGGAAAAGGGGTAAAAAAAAGGTGTGTGTGTGTGTGTGTGTGTCAAAATAAAATGAGAAAATGCTGCTATTAAAAATAAATTAATTCATAGATGATGAACCATATGTGTTCTCTTGGCAGTCACATGACATTATCGATCACACTGAATGTAATTATTCAGTTGTCGGGATTTTTTTTCCTGATGGCAATATTGTATTGTTTTCCAAATTAACACATATACACAAGGAAATGTCTTATAGATAGCCCAGCATATCTCTGAATACCAGTTACAGGCAGAATTTGGAAATAATACATTAGCTTTAATGAGTTAATGCTAATTTCTTTAGGTTTTAGGCTAATGACTGCTCAATATATTAGTATTTATTTAATTTTTTTTAAAAAAATATTGTTTCAATATTGTTTCAATATTGTTTCTTGGGAAGTAGGCACAACATTAACTATATAGGGCTAATTAATGGTTTGCTCAATCAGTTGTGGTGGAAGGTTGTAAACACTGGACTATGTGGGCCTTCCAAGAGAGGACAAATGATTTTTGCAGTTTTCTCCCCACTGTGGAGAAACAAAAATGTCTCTGTGAAGTTCTTGCCTGGTATTTACACATTCCAAAGTGTTACAGGAAATCATTCCATGCAGAAACACTTGCGTTTTTGTTTTTGTGTAAGTTTTGTGGTTTTCTGCACAAAACCCTCCATGGTTTCCAAACAGCTGCGAGGAGGGGGGTTGGTGCAAGATTGCTCTCTTTTTTTGTACAAAACCAGCAATGTTACACCAAAAACAAAACAAAACAAAACACCCTCACCCCACCACAACTGTCCCTCAATAGCCACATAGGTTTTTGTGCAAAGTTGTTTTTGCTCAGAAAAAATCTTGAACAACAACAACAAAAAAGTGGCAATTTTCATGGAAAATTGTTGAGGGTATACGTGTAAGTTTTTTTGTGCAAGACAGCTGGGTGTTTTGCACAGAAAACAGCATTCCTGTGTACATAAAAATGTCATATGGGTATTTGGAACCAGTGTTTTTGCGCAAAATAAATTTTTAAAAAATCCATCTGTATTCCTGCGTAGAATCATTTCCCTCCCAAAAAAACTTCAGGATGTGAAAATACTGGACCAGAGCTGTGCAAAATTCTTGCTACTGTATTATTCTTTCCATCCCTAGTGGAAGGAGAAGTAAATAGAAGGGTAATCATGTGGTTCTTGCACAGCTTCAGGAGTTGCTATTGAGGGAGGCAGTGCTTGAAAGAATGACTTGCATGAGTGAATGAAGCATAGAGAGTGGAGCAGGGAACATATTACAGTTTAGATGGACAGACAAATACAGAGAAGCAATGAAGACTGGGCATTGCTTTCATACGACTGGCATCTGTCAAGAAGCAGCAGGTCACGGATCCAATCTTGAAAGATTTCTGTTCCAGCCCAGGAAATGTGTATCACAGATGAACTTACATGCCCTGCAGTTTGCCCAGCTTCTGTTTCTCTATCATGCCCTGTTGCAATCTCTCTTAACTCAGGGCTTGCAAAATGTTTTGGACCAAAGCTCCTATCATTCTTGACCATAGACCATGCTAACTGAGGCTGATGGGTGATTCTAGTCTAAAAGTCTGAGGGAAGAACTCCATCCTAACTAAAACTCAAGCCATTCCCCAACCTGGCATCTTCCGAGTTTTAGTTAGGATGGAGTTCTTCCCTCAGACCCAAATTTAGGTGAGAGCAGGAGACAAAATTAGCATTAGCAAATTAGCAAAGCATGCAGTCTCCCCCAGAAAAATCCTAGCCATCTTCAACTTGCAATGTTCTCTCAATTTGGTTTTGCTTAGAATAACAATTAAGCATCTATCTTCCCTTGAACAAACTTTGCAACTCACTGAGGAGGTGGAGGAGGAGGTGTTACAAGTGGCCCTAGAACAAGATAAATAATCCTTTCCTATAAACGTATTGCTCCAGAAACAAGCAAAGAATAGTCAGAACGGAGTATGGGAAGAGCATCATAACAACCACCAGCTGGAAGGAAAGTGGTTATGTTAACAATTGCAACAACAAAGAGAAAAGAGCATGTGAGAAGTGATGCATCACAAATGCTAATTGTCTCCCACCTATATGTTTGTCTCTATGAAACTGGGACTCACAAGTTATCTAGGAGCCTTAAATAAAATGTTGCTGGGATTACCTTTGTAAGAGTCAAGTCTACTCTAGCCAAAATCCAACTATTAGCCCTAATCAAAGTAGATCCATTAAACTGTGTATTGTCTTACCAGGTTCCCATCCAATCAATCAGTCTAACTCCATGCGAAAGGGCACCTGGAGCGTTGCACGATTGTGAGGAGCAATCTGCACAATGCACTCACAGTCGCAATGTTCCAGGGGCCAGTAGGCACCGATCTCACACCTTTTCATTTTCGGCTAGAAGCCGAAAATGGTGCACGATCATGCATTGCTTCCGGGTCCCGCGTGCACTTACCTGGTGTGCGGAGCCTCCAGAACCGTGCTGGTCGCCTTTCCTGCCCCAGCGCAGCCTGGGAAAGTCCCAGGCTGCGCTGCGGAAGGAAGGGTGGGGCTCTTACACAAACAGGCAGCTCGTGCGGAGCCGAAGGACCTCAGACGCTAGAGCCTCTCGCCAGAGGCTGCTCAATGCGATCCATGCACCTCAGCACCGGAAGAAGATAAAGTGGGGAAAGGGCCTGAGTTGGGACTAACAACTGGATTTAGGTCGTAATGTTTGTACTGAGCTACCCCTATGTAATTAAAGTCAAAGAAAAGTCCACATGCAGACAAACCCAGTCTTGATACTTGACTCTTGGATACTGGCACCCAGAGCATTTTCAAATAATTTTTTACTGGGTGTTCATTATCCCATTCAAAAGGTTTGTGAGTGGAAGCTTCTCTACTAAATACAATCTTGATGTTCAGATTGTGCTGCAAGTGATATATATATATATGGGAGAAAATCAATACAGAGCTGCAAATACAGTATCTCACTATTTTTTTTAAATTATCCTTTCAACAATTAGAAAAATCTGAAAACAAGCAAAATCACCATAACTCTTAACAAAGCACTAACTTATTCTCTAGGTTCATATCAAAAGCAAAAATTATTTATTTCTTTATTTATATGCATTTTATTTATATGTTCATTCGTATGCTGCATTTCTTCCAGAGTGGAACCATGGTGGATCTCAGAGAGAGCTGATTTTAAAAAAAACCCCAATAATCTGAGGATATTTTTGTTTTTGTTTTGCAGGAACATGAACATGGCATTAAAACAGGAGTGGGAATCATGTACTTTTCTGATAAAATTGTGTGGCTACTGGTCTTCCCCAGCTGTCCAAAGCCAGGACTGAATGTCCATTAAGACACACAACTGTTGCTTTAAGAAATGCCTTCCTGGCATCAGGATGTACTGCAAGTAAGGTTTAATCCTTCCTGTAAATACAGATGATATAAAAGTGAAAGACCATTGAAGGCAGCAAGTCTTCGTAACTTTAATACTCTACCATTGACCATAATAGGCAACCAATGAGAAACATCATGGTGTTTGTGTTTTAGAGCAAAACCATTTTTTCAATCAGTAGTCATTTTTTGATGAGTAGTTATGGAATCAGCATGGTGTAGTGGTTTGAGCATTGAGTTATGACCCTGAAGATCATGGTTAAAATCTCCATGAAGCCATGGAAATCTGCTGAGCGATCTTTGGTAAATCACACACTCTCAGCCTCACAGACAGGCAAAGACAAACCTCCTTTGAACAAATCATGCCAGAAAACTCCCTTACAGGATCATCTTAGGGTTGCCATAACTTGAAAACAACTTGAAAGCAAAGTACAACAGTCATGCAGCAGAAGAAGAAGCCAAGCCAAGCAGTAACCATTTCCCTCCAGCTGCTACTCCTAGGCCATTTCTGCAGTAGACTGTTATAGCGCTATCATTCCACTTGCAACATCCTATGGAATCCTGGGATTTGCAGTTTCGGGAGGGGCCATCTGACCCCTCCCTGAACTGCAAACCCCAGGATCCCATAGGAAGTTGCAAGTGGAATCATAGCACTATAACAGCCTAGTGCAGAAATGGCCTCTGTTTCCTTACTTTATCAATAGGTCAGGCTGTGTGTGTGTGTGAGAGAGAGAGAGAGAAAGAGAGAGAGAGAGAGAGAGACTGAATATCATCCAATGACTTTCATAGCTAGGTGGGAACTTGAAATGTGATCTACAAAGTCCTAGTTAAATGCCCTAGCTACAATCCCATGCTGGCTGTAAAGAGACTTTTGGTTTGCTCTAACACAATGTTTCTTATGTTCTTAAATCTTTCCGACTGTTTCAGGCTCTGACGGCAGGTCATTGGACTTTTAGTCCCCTTTCTCAATTCCAGCTTTCCACACCTGTTTCAGGAAATGCTTTCGAACTCACAGTTTTTCCCCCTAAAGCTCCCATTTTAATTCAATTTCAGCTGCCAATCTCTACCCCATCTTTGCTGTCAACAACCACAAAGCCTTTGTTTAAAAAAAAAAAGGCAGGCATTCTTGATACTAGCTCAAGCCTATTCAAAGAGGTAACTGTCTTACATTGTTCTATCAGAAGTGTAGGCTTTTATGAGTCTCTGCCTTTAGACCTTTAAGCACTCAAAGGCCAATGCAGATCCCAATTGTATTAAGGAGTACAATTGCCTTTGGAAGGTTTTTCTAGACTCATTTATTGCAAGTCGTTCTGCCCCACAAAAACATCCATTTGCTACAAGGAGAGCAAATTGCTGTGTTATTGTTACCATACGAGCTTTCCTCGCTCTTTCCATTCTCTCAAAGGGTAATCTTTGGATATTTTACAAGGTACGATTAAATCAGCAGTTGTGTCTGCAAAAATGAATGCCCAGCAGTTGAAACACAAGTCTTCCTGATCCATATGAAAAGGAGTGTGGAAGGAAGTGGAATACAAAAAGCACTCTTTGTGGGAGAAAACCTCCCATTGCAAAATATTACTTTTTGCTGCCTTCCTACATTGCTCTCAGACATGTTTGCTATGTTAAGGTACTTCTGTTGTTAGAAATGCATTGTATGACAATGTTTACGTTCTCCAATACTGACAGAATAGAATCCTCTACAAGACTCCCCCCCAATCCATAAGTGAGCAATCTCTTTATTAGACAGTAATAGTAGCCAACAATAATTCTGCATAGTTCCTATGCAACAGTGAGTTTAGTTGAGACACAACACTAGACTACTTTTTGGTTTTATGAGAATAAGCTAGAATGAGTCTCATTTCCTGCACTGCCTCCTCTATGGATTTGTTGCATTTATATCCTTCCTCTGACAGCAGGGTACAAGTGCTCCTCCCACTTTATCATCCCAACAACCTGTGAGACAATTCAGTTTCGGGGGGGGGAGTGAGTGAGAGAGTGTGTGTGTTGTAACAGGCTCAAAGTGGTGGCTGGTGGCTCTCAGGTCAATGGTATAGTGACTTTGCCCCAGGCTTTAGTCTGAACTTTAAGGTAGCTATCCAAGTTACTCCTGTCCCACAACTAAGTTCAACACCATGGCTAGCACCTTGTAAATCTGGAGTAAACCAGGAACAGATTCACTGCCCCTCTGACTAACCATGGCAGGAATCCAGCCTTGACCACTGAAGTCCAGTTTTCTAACCACTACAGTGGTTACTACTATGTAAACATTGAAATCCCTACCCTTCCTAGTTTGCAGTAAGCAATAAATTTGTACATGACTGAAACAAACTTTGGAGGAAAAAAATGCCCCACTTTAGTGCATAATGCATGTGTATATTTTGCCACCCCAGGATGTTTAAGCTCCCTCTTGCACTTCTGGATGGCAAAAAGGCCTCTCATTTTTAATATATATTTTGCAGTGAGCACCATGTTAGAAGAGGCATTCCTTCATGTGTGAGTGATAGGGAAATTTCTCTTTTGCGATGATGCATACTGGCTGTTGATTTTTATGTCAATATCTTTCTGAAAAAATGAATGCTGCCAAATTCATCTGAGATGCCATTTCAGTCTTTAGGCTCAACCAGCCTTTCCCACAACTTTGGGGCTACACATTGTGAATTACCATTCCCATCACCCTGGCCACAGGCCATGTTTATTGGGAGTTGATGGAAACTGTAGTCAGACAATATTTTGGGACCCAAGACTGGGACAGTGAACCAATTAAAGAATGAAGCTCTAGTTCAATCATGAACCACTCTGAAAATTCTTGGATTCAAAGAAGCAATGTAAACATGCTTAAAACAAACAAACAAATATTAACACCACTGGAAAATGTGAGTAGTGCTGAGATGATCCATAGTTTGGTGATTCACTACCAGACTCTCTTTTCATGGCAGATTCTGTGCTTGCCATCTGCCCCTATCATTCATTCTGGGGCAAATAGTCAAGTGTTAAGTAGAGCCTCTGCAAAACTGATGCTAATGCCAATTAGGGCAGTAAGGTCCCACTGAATTTGGCCAACCTTACTTCTGAGCAGTGGTCTAATACAGAGCCACTTATCAACACCATATTCTCCAGAGCCATTTCCCCGAAGAGAATTAAAAATGCTTACCCTGCTGTGTTGGTCCATATCAACAAACCAGTTCCAGTTGTTTTCATCTCTGCCTACAACAGATCTTTTATAAAAACTAACAGGCTTTAATTGCGCATTTTAGTCCAAGCCACCTAGACTATATTTTTTAGGGATGGGCCAACAGAATCCTCAAATCCTCAGCAAGGATTCAAGATCTGTGAATCTGAATCCCTGTCCCAAAATAGGCAAACTGACTTTTTTGAATCTACGAACCAAATAGTTTGTTGGAGACCAGGACGCCTGAAAACCTGAGAGACCAGATACATAAGGGGAGACAACAAGTAAGTGAGTTTTTCCCTTGGAGTAATAATGGCCTTTGCTAACAATTTCAGAAATTACATCTGGGGTTGTATTCTAATATATCTAAATTGAACATTCAATATTTAAGTTCAGCACTAGTTTCTGCGCTGAAAATCAATGGCATGTATAAATGCTGGGGTCAGTGGGTCTGATGCTGATCAGAAGTAGCGGGGCAGAGGGCAAGATCACACAATCTCATCCAGTGATTGCCACATGTAGGCTACTGTATCTCCTTCCACCAGACCAGTGCCTGGTTATGAACCTATAGCTAGAATAGGATGAGAAGTGCCATGACTTCTCATGGGCCACATAACAAACCATCTGTAGCAGAAAGGAAAAATTGTTTTTTTAAAATTGGCATCTCCAGAGCCCGCCAAAGGCCTGATTGGCTGGAAGGTACAGTCTTTTGGATTTCAAGGACAGTTGAAACATTCCTTTGCATGGCTCCTTTGCAAACCTCTTTCAGACACAATTCTGGGGTTTGTAGTTTTACGAGGTGTCACAGGCTACTCTGCCAAAGTGTGCTGGTGCATCATCAAACTACAAACCCCAGGATGCCAGAAGGAGCTATGCAAAGAAAATACAGTTTTGACCTGAATTATCTCTGTACTGTATGTGGCCTTGTTTACATAGGCAGGAAAATGTGGGATTAATCATTTTCAATCTGAGGAGATCCTGAGGCAAAACTATGACAATTGTCCTGGCCAGATTTCTTCAGAGGCAGGCTTGCTTTTGCCTAGGCTTTTGCTAAGGCTGAGAAAGTGTGTCTTGCCCAAGATTATTCTTCTTTCCCTTGCTTTTTAAACTCTTTTTAAAAAAAAAGGATTTGAAAGATTTGAGATTCGTGAGATTCGTGGATTCCTAGAACCTTCCAGGGATTTGGAAAATTCTGGATTTGTCCCATCCCTAATATTTTTAAACCATATTTACCATGTAAAGTCGAAGGCTTTCACGGCCAGAATCCATAGATTGTTGTGGGTTTTCCAGGCTTTGAGGCCAAGCTCTACTAGTATTTTCTCCTGACATTTCACCTGCATCTGTGGCTGGCATCTTCAGATGATCTTTATATTTACCAGGATTGCTTGAATTTAAGAACTCTCAAGGTGGCTCAAAATTAAACTAGAGGTGAATCATTTAATCTAGTCTTTATTAGCCTCAGGTACGCAAATGTTGTTGGAGTACATCACTTCCCCAAATAAGCATGGCATGTGGCCAGGGGTCCCAAAATACATTTGTCACAACAGAGATATCTCAAAACAATATATTGTTGCTGGAACTGTCTCCTCTCCCCGCCAAGGTTTGTAGCTACATTCAGAAGGAAGAAAGACTTCACAGTTGGGGAGATAGCATCATCAGCCCTCTCTATGTGTGTGTTCCTTCCAGTTGCCTGTCAACTTATGGCTACCCTATGAATTTCATATGGTTTTCTTAAGAAAGTAGTATTCAGAGATGGCTTACTACTGCCTTTCTCTGGATATAACCTACAGCACAAGGTATCCCTTGAGAGTTCTCCTTCCAAGTAGCAAGGCCTCAACTTGCTTAACTTCCAAGATTAGAAAGGATCTGGTGCCCCTTCCAGAGTCTGCAAGTTCAACCACACCATTGCTTCTGAATAGATAGGATTATGCATATATGGAATCATACTCTCTGTGTCTGTTGAGGCTGAGTTCACAAGTTAACATTTTAAAGGTGAGTGTGTCAATGCCCTAAATCCCACCTGTAATTTTATGGCAGATGTTAAACCCTGTAGGCTGGGGTGGCCCATGCTTAGAGATTAGCGGGCTGCCTTGAGGTCCTCGGATGGCCATCTCTGAAATTTTGAAGGGGAAAAAAAAACAAATGTCCCCTTGCCCCCTTCTAATTTCACCAAGTTTTAGTTTTTCTGTGAGTTTTTTAGTGCCTGAGAGAGGTCCTTTTTTCAACAAGAAGTGATGTGAAAGGGTCCGAGAGGGCAGAAATAGCCTGGAGGAGCAAAAATTGTCCCTCCATCCCCTTTGAAAAAAAAAATTCAAAAGAATGGCCATAGGGGATTATATGTTGCCTGCGGGCTGACGCAGACTGCACATGCATTTTTTCATTTTCAGCTTGAAGCCGAAAATGGTGTGTAGTCGCGCATCACTCCGGGGCCCTGCACACACTTACCTGGTGTGCGGAGCCTCAGGAACTGGACCAGTCACGCTTCCTCTCTCAGTGCAGCCTGGAAGGTCCCAGGCTGCACTGCTAAAAGAAGAGGTGGGGCTCTTGCATGACCAGGAAGCAGCTGCGGAGCCGAAGCAACAGGGATGCGAGAGCTTTCCTCCGGACGCTGCTTGCGCGAGCCCTGCACCCCAGCACTGCAAAAGGGTAAGGTGCGAAAAGGGTACATGTCAGGAAAATGAAAAGGGTGGGTTGGCTTGGTGGCCCTATTCTTCTCTCCCACCCTTTTCCTTTCTTGGGCATGATGGGGGCATCATGAGAGCAGCAGTAGAGCTTGGAGGGGGGCAGGAGGGGGCAGGGCATGGGGGCATGGGGGTGAGAGTGTGGCCAGGGCATGTGGGGGTGTGGATGCCCCCAAAACATTGTCACCTGGGGCAAAGTGCTCCCCTCGCCCGCCCCCCTCATTCCTACACCACCGTATGAGAGTTAGTTTGTGATGCTGAGAAATTGGGCTGTGAGCTATCCTTAGCCAGCCAGGCAACTGCTGGTGGATGAGGAGGAGGACCAGTAGCAGGTCTTTAAATGACTAGGTGGCCTGATTGGAGTTGCCAAGAGGGAAGGTTCCCCTATAAAAGATGTACCTGAGGTGGGGGGAGAGCTTGGAGAAACTTGCAAATAATCAACTCCGTGAAAGTCAAACCCGTAAATGGGGAGGGCCAACTGTATTGTTTTTGGAGATATAAATTAGGTAATTTTGCACTGAAATTTTGCTCTGAAATGTAAACTGACCCATTTCTTCCCTATTCTTCTCTCCGAGGAGGCTCTCCTGGGGTTCTAGCAGTGATATTGTTTTTGTGCCAGAAAAAGAGATCTATCCTTTCCTTTCCCTCCCTTTTTCCCTGCTTTTATTTTGCCCAGACCTTTAAAGATTGTTTTATCCTTTTAGTCAGGCTGTTGTTATTCTGCTGTGTTTCCTTTGTGTTTTATCTTGTGCCGTTAACATGGCTGTTTACACACATAGACACAAATGTTCTTATATCTTCTGTTTACTGAATTTTTTTGTATTTTTTTTTAACAGTAAGCTACCATGGGAACATAACAATGTTGAACATGCAGGAGGCAAAAAATGTAAATAAAAATAAAGGCATTAAAAGGAAATATGTTCTTCTTTGCAACTCCTTTCAGTGGCCATTTATGTACCATTATAAAAGGAAAAAGAAAAGAAAATGCACCACCAAAAAAGGAGACAAAAGAGGACATAGATTTGCAAAAACAGTTGCATATGTTAATTTGTTTGTATAGATGCAAATATAGAAATGAATACTGATTTTTATTTAAATCTCCCCAAAGTGGGGCTGTCCTTTGCTTATTGTGTCTGCTCAGTCTGCTGTCTGCCTTTAAACAGCTGATAAGTAACTTCAGGGCCCCTGATCTTCCTTTCAATAATTCTTTATTTTTAAGCTGGACCTAAACTTGGCATTCTTTTAAATTAAGGATATTTTCAAATAGAGGATGGTTCTCTGTAAAGTAGAGCACCAGGCTATCCTACAGCAAGCAAGAGAAGACTTTCCCAGTTTGGTTTGCTGGAGTAAATGGAATATGGGTGCACACTTGTATACTTGTTTCCCTAATGTGCTCATCATGGACACTGGGGTTGGGGGGAGGAGAAATGTTTCAGCTTAATGACAGTGGATTATGCACTTCACTATATCAAGTGATAGTTAGGAATCAAAAACTCCTATATAGACTCTGGGTTGAGACATCCTAAGGCCCTAAACTATTTCTAGTTTTAGAGGCTGTATATCCTCACTCTCTGCATGTATTTTTTCTAACCAAAAGGACAGTAGTTAAAAAAACCAAACCCTATATATGTGCACAGGCAGGGATGGAAAATGACAAATAATTCTCTAACCCTTTATTATGTTTTTGTCATTTCAGAATAATGCTCACTTTAGTGTGTGTTCTTTCCATTTCCTTTATTTTTTACTCATTATGTAAAAACTCTGATTAAATTTGATTTTGGTTTGTTTTTGGTAGGGGTCTTTCATATTCTGTGGCTGGAAGCTGTAGCTGACTTAGTTTGTGGCACAGTGCTGGTGTTTAAAAATGTTCAACCTGCCTTTGCAACACACACACACACAATCAAATCCACACTTTCCGTAAGTTCCTGCCCTGAAAAATCCACCCTGGTCCTCGGGGAGACACAGAAGTTCCACTCAAACATTCATTTATGCCTCCTCCAAAAAGGACTGCCTCCTTTGCAGCCGGGTGCCTGTTTTTGTGTTTCCGTTATGCCTGCGTCTGGTTCTCCTTCTCTGCACTGCCAGCAGATTAGTGCTCATTCGCCTCTTTTCCTTGCTTCTCTTCAGATCGTTACACATGACAAAACAACTGTCCTAATTACAGCAAGTGTTCCCAGTTCTGTCACCGTGACAATTACTGCGACGAGGGCTCAATATCTGCAGCAGACAGTAAAGTATTACTGCAGTTGGGTTTGATAGTGCTCAATCGTCCCCAAGAGAATTCTTCCACGCTGGCTTTTATTTTATTTTTATTTGTATGTATGTGTTGGGAGGAGGGGGGTAGGTGGCAAAAGAAGTGGGCCTTTCTCTCTACCTCTGTGCCCACTAATCTCTCTCTCTCTTTTTCCCAGTCCCCCACACCCACCCTCCAGAGCCACAAACCCAGTTGCTGTTACTACTACTGCTGCTTCTGCTGCTGCTGACAGGGTTCAAAAGTTTAAGGCAGCGGTGGCGATGACAGAGGAAGTGCCACTTGAAATGTGGAGCTCATTTTTTAAAAGGGAAGGCCATTTGTTGACATTAGGCGAGACATTTTTCTGTCTGAAGAGAGTACCAGCTCCCTCCTCCTTCTCTCTCTCTTTCCCTTCCTTCTTCCCACTGAGAATGAGAAAACGGAGTTCAACAGCACTGGTGATAAAGTGACCATTTGTTCTCCAGAAAGGGAGGCGGGTAAGACATGAAGAAGCAGCGTGGGATTAAAATCTCTCATGATGAATAGGGTTGCCTAGGACCGCCACCATGAAAACTAGCCCCCTGTGCTCCTTTAATATTCTGATGGTAGAGATGCAATGGGATATAACAGCTTTTGTTGCTGTTATGTACCTTCAAGTCAGCTTTGACTTACGGCAGTCCTGTAGTAGAGTTTACTTGCCAAGATTTCTTCAGAGAAGCTTTGCCACTGTCTTCCTCTAAGGATTAGGGAGTGTGAATCATGCATCAGGTGGTCAGAATGAAAACTAGAGAGGCTTACTGGACCT
Source organism: Ctenosaura bakeri (assembly GCA_948474755.1). Taxonomy (NCBI): domain Eukaryota; kingdom Metazoa; phylum Chordata; class Lepidosauria; order Squamata; family Iguanidae; genus Ctenosaura; species Ctenosaura bakeri. The sequence continues at coordinate 216,440 of CAOLHI010002080.1, read as the reverse complement.
TTAATTGTTGTGTAGCAAAGGGAATTTTTTAAGCAGGTATTGCTTGTTACCTGGCTGTATGACTAGCAATGCCTACTGAAATTCTCTCTCTTACACAACCATTGAAGCTATAGTAGATGTCTCCACTTTTCACTCTGGCAACTGTACTTGATCAAAGTAATCCAGTGGTTTTCCATGGCTGAGCAGAGATTCAAACCTTGGTCTCCCAGAGTCCTAGTATGACACTCAGCAACACCACACCACACTGGGTCTCTTGATTTATTATGATGTACTGGGTGGGCATGAGGGTGGAAAACACTTTTAGTGCTAGTTTTTTGGCATGCAGATTTCATGGACAAGGACAACTGTTGGCAACTGGTAGAGTAGCAAATCTTTTCTGGATTCTAATATGAACTTCAAATGTTTTGTCCAAAGTATGACCCGCCCCGCAAAAAATAGATTCAGCAACTCAGATAACTCAGGATGAATGTACTGCCTCATTTATAGCAGAGTTACTAGTGTCCACTGCAGACAACACTCCCCAAGCAGGAGATCACTATACAGTTGTCCCTCCACGTTCATTAGGGTTAGGAGCACAGGACCCCCCTGAAAGTAGAAACTAATTTGAGGCCCTCCCAAACCATATTTAACACACAAAAAGTGTGATCAGCATATTCAACCCACCATGGATTCCTTTGAGGCATCAGGGTTCCTTCACAAGTCAGAAGGGCTGGCTAGTGGGACTTACTGCCACCTCCACTGCTGCCCCACACCATTTTTAAGAGGGACTTAACAAGCCTTGGTCACAGTTTCTCAGTCTCACAGGGTTTGCAGTCCTTATTAAAAATGGCATAGGGAGGCAACAGAGGTGACAACAAATAATCCATGAATAATCAAATCCACAAAAGTGAAACCTGCAAATGTGGAGGGCTGACTGTAGCAGGAGTCAATGAAGATCCCCAAATGGAGAGGTTACATCAGCTAGGGATGTTTTAAAGTATTTTTCTAGCTTTGATGAAGGAACAAACAATATTTTGCTTCTATTAAATTCAAGGTACATGGCATTTAAAACTAGCCCAGTGTTTTTGGCATCCAAGGCAGAAAATCCTACAAGAACCTCTTCTTATTCTTGGGACTAAAAAATACAATAGGTGATTTGAAGTCACATATACACACTACATCCTATTGTTAGTCCCATCTAGAGTAGACCCATTGAATCAATTGAATTTGCCTATGTGTAACTCACCATCCAAAAATGAATATAACGGATCTACTTTTAGCTGGGACTAATGAACAGAATTCCTGCCAATAATAGTAAGCTAAATAACTACCAGTTTCCTGTCTTTCATGATGTCCCAAAACCTTGAACTGTTACCTTAAAAAATTCATTTGATCATGGTTAAATATGAGAAACTTAAAACTTCCATAAAACATAAAACTGCACTCCATAAACACTGATGATTGCAATAGTTTTATTAGTTAGCATAAAGAGTTTATTTATTGTTAGTCAACTCATCAATTGAAAAGTTAGTGTTGGAGCCATATCATGGGATTTACAGAGAATGCTGTGGATGCTGTCAATGTTGACCTTATGGAAGAGTATTTGGCTCCTTCAAATGGGCTCTTTCTGTTCAAAGTTGGCTGTCTCAAATTTGGATTTTTCCCACCATCTGTACTACTAAGCACGTAATATGATTGTTTCCTGAGAATGATGGGAGTCCACTACAGCTGAGAACTTTCAGGTTGGAAATGGCTCTTCAACAACATAGGATCTCATCTTACAACCTCTTCAATTCAGTTTAACAACTCATTGGCATCTCTCTTTCCTTTCCACCCTTACCAAAAATGCACACTTCACTCTTCAAATTCCTTGTTTGTTAAAAATTAATGAGTGATGTATTTCAGGTACTAATCCACTGTAAGCTACAAAGTGAATGAAGAATGCAAAATTCTTAATGGTCTAAGATTGAATATATGCAGAAATTTTTGTGTGCAAGATAATTCTTTCTGCCTCCCCATTCCCAGTCAAGAAACACAGTTTGAAATATCAGTGGCACAGCATATGTTTTGCAGGAGCCAAGGATCCCAAATTCAATTTGTGGCATCTCTAGTTTAAAAAAATTACACATCCAACAATCCCTTTATTCTCTTACTTTAACACTCATCTGTTTAAATATCTTAACTTTGTATTTTGAAGCTAATGAAATAGGGATGTTCGCATTCATTCATTTTGAATGAATGAAGACTGGGTCAAAAAAACAGGAAGAGGCACTAGAGATAATATTGCAAACATACTTTGTCTAATGCAGCACACTAAAGAATTTCAGAAGAAACCTCTATGCCTTATAGATTGCAACACATTCTTTGACTGTGCAGATCATGAAAAAGTATGTTATCATTTTTAAAAAATTGTGCCAAAAATATTTGATCATGTTGCTGTATAAACTATACCCTGCACAAGAGGGCACTCTTAGGACAGCATATGGAGAAACAGAATGGTTTCCAATTGACAAGGTGGTCAGACAAGGCTGCATTTTATCACCCTCTCTGTCTAATTTATATGCAGAACCTATATAGAAAGTAGTATTAGACTCAGAGTAAGGATGATTGAAAGTTGGGAGAAGGTATATGAACAATTTAAGACATATAGATTATATGATATTACTAGCAGAAAAGTGTTGAAAGAAAACGCAAAAGCAACGTTACAGGTGAATATTAGGAAAACAAAAAAGAATGACTACCAGTGATTTATATTAAGCCTGAATTCTCCCTAGAAGCCAAGATGATTAAAATGACAACATTGTTTGTTGTTTTGCCTTCAAGTCATTTCTGACTTTTGGTGATCCTAAGATGGTGATCCTAAGACAATGGGGTTTTCTTGGCAAGATTTGTTTAAAGGGGTTTACCATTGTCTTCCACACTGAGGCCCTTTCCGCACCTTACCTTTTCTCAGTGTTGGGGCACAGGGACCGTGCGAACAGCCTCTTATGAGAGGCTCTCGCATCCCTGCTGCTTCACCTCCGCAGCCACTGCCTGCTGGTGAGCAGGCAGTGTGAGGGCTCCTCCTCTTCGTTCCACAGCACAGACTGGAATTTTCCCAGGTTACGCTGGGGCAGGAAGCATGAGCGCCACAGCTCCAGAGGCTCCGCATGCACTGTAAGTGCACATGGGGCCCTGGAGCAACCAAAAATGAAATAATGCATGATTGGTGCCTGCTGGCCCTGGCAGCATTGCACAATTGTGATGACATCATGTGGACCACTCCTCACAATTGTGCGATGCTCCAGAGGCCCTTTTGCATGGCAAATGCTGTTCGAAAAGGGCCTGAGAGAGCGTGACTTCCAAAGGTCACCGAGTGGGTTCCCATGGATGGGGGGGGGTTGATCTCTTGTCTCTCAAAGTCATAGCCCAACACTCAAAGTACTATACCCTGTTGGCTCTATCATACTTTGGATATATCTTCTCATTGGAGAAGACAATAACCCTCAGTAAAGTGCAACACAGTAGAAAAAGAAAAAGACCACATTACAACTGGATTGACTCAATAAAGAAAGCCATGGCTCTGAGCTTGCAAGAACTGAGCAGGGCTTTTGATACCCAGGGCTTATGAGATCTCTCTTTCTTCTTTCATGTGGTTGCCATAAGCCAAAGCCAGCTTGATGGCAAACAACATCACCATTTTAGCTCCTTTTTTATCTATTTGCCATTTCATGGTGCCTTAAGATATTTTGTTGTAGCGTGTCTTTACAGTTTAATTGAAGGGTAAGACATAAATCTTTATCATAAACATTTGTTGCAAGTTAAAATAGCAACAAGGTTTTTTTGGATGCCTTTGAGCAATGCGTGTGTCTTTGTGAGGCCATAATGTATGGCAGGAGACCTATAGGTCATTTACCTTATATTACAAGTTTTGCACACCTGCACTTTACCCAGGAGCGCCAGCGGGATTTGTCCAAAGGAATTGTATTTCCAATTCCATCTACTGAAATCTCTGACAAAAGGTGATCATGCCCATTTTCCCTCCGTGAAGATATATGAATTTCAAACTTTGGAAGAGATCCCTGAAGAGGGAAAAGTGGAAGGACAACGAAGTCAGACATTTCCTTTCTATGCCTCTCTGCTCTTCATTCTAAAGCATCTTCAGCTGGCTGGACAGAGAAATACTTTGTACGCCTGGGATCCCAGAGAAATACTGACAGTAGTGGGTACAAAGGGGCATTGCCTTGATATGGCTGGCCTTTCACAGACAGAATTAAATACAAATTTTTATTCTTATACAAACTAATTGTTCATCTTACTTTCAAGTGTACAAACCAAAAATATAGCAAACCTTTTCTTTTCTTTATATATATAGAATGATGGGTTGATTTTGAAATACAACAAAATAGCCGATATGAATAATATATGTGGTAGAAAGTATACAAATGATCCAGAGGATACTGACACAATAAAAAAAAGGCTTTTGAAGTGCCCTAGAGGTAGAATACATGATATTTTCAACCCAGGAGATTTTAAGCATTTTTGTTGTTTCAAAATGACATCTCTGTATAACCTAAAGGCTAGTGGACATATATTGGACATAGATCATTTTCTAAGAGTTGCTGGCCTTTTTTGTGAGCATAACATCAATTTCTCTCTTTATTTTCCTGTCATCTTCCCCCACCACATGCAGAGGTAAAAATTTGAGGTAAATGTATTTTATTCTGACCAGACACCAATATTCCTGAGGCTGACAAAAAAATCTTCAAAGAAAGGTTCTATCTATCTATCTATCTATCTATCTATCTATCTATCTATCTATCTATTTCAACCCACCCTCCCATCCATCCCTAGGTTGTAACTACAGTCTGCTTCATTAAATGGGGTGTGTGTGTAACAAGGGGTACATAGATGGAGATATGAGCCAACATGGAAAACAGACATATCTATCTATCTATCTATCTATCTATCTATCTATCTATCTATCTATCTGAAAGTGTTAGTAAGAAATGATCTTGTGCTTGCTGGTATGTTCCTTAGTGGGAAAATATAGGATTGATTTTTCTTCTAGCTGTGTTATTTAGTCAGATGGTGGGAAATGGAATTTATCTCTCATTCTTTAATGTGGGAGACTGAAGGTAAATAAGATGCTAAGGAGAATGTATATTCCTTCTGATTAAGCTGTTTTAGCTGTGGTGACAGGATTTCCTCAGCGATACATCCCCTGGCAATCAAACCAGCAAATTATGCTTGTGATTACTTTTCAGGGAGTAATTGCAAAACAAAGCATGTGAAATGAAAGATAAGGAAGCAAGGTAAATCACGTTTTGTGACAAGCAGACATCTTTCACCACTTGAGGGAGCACCTCTTCTAAAAATGCACAACAACTTATTTAACTCTATATGGCTGAAGCCCTGCAAAGAAAGGAACTATTTACTAAAGAGGAGATGGAATATGAAGCAACATTAAAAGTCGGGCTAAATATGAATTGTTCTTACAAGCACAATGTATAGTTAAAAGTGCCTTCCATGTTTTCTGCGTAGCTTACTCCAAAGTAAATGTGCATAGGATAGACTGCAGGCAGCCTTTATTATTCCAGGAAGGGCTCAACAGCAAAAGTTGTTGTGATATTTCCTAGTGCTTGGTCATTTAGTACATTTCTTATTGGCAATTCTTGAGGAGGCTCAACTATATAGAAGTTTTAGTGGTTCAATGTTAACTGATCATTTCAGGAGGCAGCTCAGCCTCCCCACAATAGTCTATAGGGCTCAAGTTCCCTTCCTCCTTTTTTGAGAGTCCATGTCCATACAGTCACCTCATGGTATGGCTAGTGACAGACATTTTAATTCTAATAACAAGGAAATATGTAAAACCTTCTAAATTTGGGAAATGAATCAAGCTGTTATCATGTCCTGGGTTCCATTTTTCTCTTAAGTGAGAGAGCTTCATGTTTTTGCTCACATTCCAATAACAGAGGGATCATTTTCCTAACAGGCATTTGCTTACATATCTTACACTTCTAAATTCTCTCAACAGTTACTGAGCTTCTCCATTGCCTCTTTCACTCCAATGGTCCCACTGGTTTACCCATGATATACCAAAAGCTGTACCCAGTGAGTTTTCATAGTGATTTGAGTACAGTCTATTGCTAGTTCTGTCCTTCCTTCTTGTTGCCTGTATTTTAACTTTATTTCAAAATAAAACAATGTAAGAAAAAAGGATGCAAATTACAAGAAAAGAGATTCTACCAAAACATCAAGAAGAACCCCTTTACTGTAAGAACTGTTTGACGGTGGAATAGACTGCCTGGAGACAATGGACTCTCTTTGGAGGTCCTTAAAAAGAGGTTGGATAGACATTTTTGGTCTCTACCAGTTCTAAGAGTCTACGACCCAACAAAATTAGAGCATTTATTTATTTTGCTTACAAGAATGCACATCCAACAAGTTTATTATGTCACTATAAATAATTCAAAAGAGAATTATGATTCAACAAAGTGGTCCAGGATGAAGAACTCAATGGCCATTTCATCATGTGTATTTGATAAAAGCCCTGTTCAGGCATTCAGCTTGACCACATGAGGACACAAAGTGTATAGAAGGACTTACTTACAATGTCCCCATATGTGTTAGCTCTGCTGTATCTACCCTGAAATTGACCTGTTCAACATAAACATCTGGTGAGCACTTCTAGTACGTGTATTCCCCTGAGCACACTTAGAATCTTTTTATGCCCTGAAGGATTGAAATTGTTCTCTAATTATAAGAAGTAAGGTTTCTAGATTTCAGTCTCAGGGCCTGGTCCTTCTTCACAGATCCTCAAGGGCAAGGGGGAGAAATCCTTGAGTTAGAGTGTTGTCTTGAAAAGATGTGCATGTACATTTATTTCCTCATTTGCTAGTCATTGCTGAGATCCCGCAGCTACACCTAGCTACATCTGCATAGCTATGAATCTCAATACCAGCCCCCACAACTCACCTTGTAAGCAGCACAACACTCCTATGGACTCCTTGTTGTTAGAGAGCAGGAAGGTGAGGGGGGGACGAATGTAGCAATTTTGCTGTAGCTGGGTGTATTGCTACAGGCATCTGCAGAGACTTCTGGAGGTCATCAAGGAGGTTTCTACAGATTGTATCTTTGCAGTGTATCAGCTACAGGAAAATAGCTGGAAGTGTCTCTATTTCATTGCTCTCCCCTCATTCTCTGACAACACATAGATGGCCATGTCAGGGAGCTGCACTCTCTACAATGTAGGTTGGAGGGATTTTGGTTGTTACATGGGCAGACTAGAATTCCAACATCCAGAAAAACTTAAAAAAGTGAATTGTTACAGTGTGTGTCATACATCCTTGGTGTTTTTCAGTTGAATGGCAAACTGTATCATAGTGGTTGATGCTTAATGTACCACTCTTCATGACATTACTGAAGGCATTCCTTATAAGAACACCAAGGCCTGTCTCTTCGGGATCACAAGAGATTGTTTGTAGGTTTCAGGTCTTTAGGCTAAAAATCCCAGGACCTGGGATAGTCCTGTTCTAACAACCCTAATGAGAAGAATTTCTTATTAACGTATTAATAATGCATTTTTATTGCCAGGTGATAGAAAGAAAGAGCTGGATATTTTTGGCCCCAAGTGCTAAAGTAATTTGGTTGGCATTGTATACTACATAACATGACTTTAGGGTACAATTTGCAGCTTTAATTCAGGAGGTAATATTTCTTGGGCTGTCAGTGTTGCACATCTATTCATCTGAAGTGAGCTATATACAGAAACACCAATGGTACCAGAACAGCTATTGAGAGTTTTCTGTGTAGAATTGAGCCCCAAATTGTTCATCTACTATATAAAAGTCAATGTTTGTCTGCATGTTTGTTTGTTTGTCTGCATCAGCATATGATTGGCTGTGTGAGGCGAGAAGACCTCATATGATTGGCTGGCTGTGAAGATTTCATGGAATCCTGGGGTTGGCAATTTAGGGAGGGGCCTTCAGAATTCTCAACCAGAGAGCTCTTTGGCCTCAGTAAACTACAAACCCCAGAATTCCACAGGATGATGAAAGTGGAATAATAGCTCTATAACACTGTAGTGCAGAAATGGCCATAGTTATATCTTCTAGCCTCACACAGTAGATTGTATGGGTTCCATATGTGAGGAATCTTGAAGTTCAAAACAATGATTCCAGAAAAACATAAAACCATTGCACAAATTCAACAGAATGGGGAAAAAAAGCCAGTATATCAATGTCAGCAGACAACACAGATTGGATTGGGGACTATGGGGAAAATTTATAGGTACTGGAATAGGTCGGTTGCTATGGAGATGATGCCTAGCAGCAAGGAGGAGGACAGGGTATTCCCTCAGGAACCCAGCCTCTGTATGTTAACAACTATGAATACAGATTGGATTGAGGAATATGGGGAAAATTTATAGGTACAGAAATAGGCCGGTCGCTATGGACATGAGGCCTAGCAGCAAGGAGGAGGAGGATGTACTGCTTCAGGAACCCAAACTGTGCATGTAAATAATTCTGAATATAGATTGCATTGGGAAATATGGAGCAAAGTTACAGGAAATGGAGAAGACAGTTTGTTGAATTCTTAAGAGGAAAATAAAAACCCCAGGCAACACTGAGTAAATATGCTAGTGTTATAATAAACAGAGGTGTCCCATTCCCAAGATGGGAAATGAACAAATACAGAGGAGGGAGCGAGGAAGGAAGGGAGAAAGGGTTGCATTGGTACTCCTTCCAGATATCAGCAGGTGGCATCCTTGAATAGCTCTTGAAGGTCCTAAATACCTGACGCCACTGCACTGGTCTTTCGGTAGTACTTTTCTGATGAGCACCAGACAGAAGCTATTATAATTGTTCACATTTTGTTGGTAGAGAACAACCAGGACATTGTGGGCAAAGATGGTGACAACTGTTTCCTCAAGGAGCACTTCTTTCACAGCAAATCTGCCCTCATGTGCCTGATAGGCACACACACCATACATTGACTTGGGAAGGCCCTTTGAATGGGAAGCCTGTCTGTGTTCCCCATGTAAAGATACTCTCAAGTTTGGAGCTGGCTCTGCTCATCTGTCCACATGTTGAGCTAAAGCACTAGGCATAGCTTATTCATGTACATGGCTTGTACTTCCTTTCATGGCTTGTTGGTGGAGAGGTATGTGCCAAGGGAAGCAGAGTGCCCTGGACTCTGATTTTTACAATAGAAGGAATAAGCAACCCTTGCAGGTAGAAATATTCCATATTCGTATTGAAGGAACTGTGAGTGGAGCAATCTGCTTGATCAGAGTAAGGGGGAAGGGGGAGGCTTCACAACTAATATTTATTTATTTATTTGATACAAATATTTCTATCCCACCCTATATGGAGTACAGGTAAAATCAATGCAAACAAGTTAGAACAATTTAAAACAAAATAATTGAATTAAACTAAAATATATATTGCACACAATCAGCAGGTTAATACAAGTTTAAAAATAAAACAATTGTAAAACCATGGTGCACTAGCATTTTGAGGTAAATATGGGACCCAAAGTCTTTAATAAACAGATATGTTTTTACTTGGTGCCTAAATAAAACCAGCATTGGTGCTGATACAATCTCCAAGGGGAGGGCATCCCTCAATTGGAGTGATATAGCTGAGAAAGCCATCTCAGATGTTCCAACACAGTGTGTTGATCTCATCTGTGGGACAAAGAGAAGGTCTCCCCATCCCACAAGAGACCTCAGTCCTTGGGCAGGCACATATACGGAGAGGTTCTGTCTCAAATATTGAGATCCTCAGTTTTTTAGCATACATCACAAGCACCTTGAATTCAGACTGGAAACATTTTGGCAAAGAATTGTTTGAGAACTTAATTACACTATGCATCAGATCCCAAATTAGTCATTTTCAGAGGAGACATGGTAAAATCAATGGAACGTAGCTGAGTCATGGCTAACTTAAATCCCATTCATTTTAATAGGTTTATTCTAAGTATACTCTAAATATGACTAAGTATGACCAAGTATGACTTGACTGATTGATTTCAAATTATTTCAAATATATCAGTCCCATGGTATCGACCAGCCTTTGAGCTTTATAACTTGGGGTGGGGGAAAATCTTCACTCATCTTCACTAACTTTTTCTATAACTTCTTTTCGGGGGGGGCTTGTTGCTGCTGTTGCTTTTGTTAACATTTTAGTGAAAGACTTTTCTGCTAGACACAGAGAGGGTTTTTTTTTTAATCCTTGTTGAAGCTGATTGAGATTCAAATACAAGAAAACAAGCTAGGTACAATTAAAAGAGTAGGATTTTAAAATGTTTGTCTAACTGAAAAAAATGCTCCTCTAATTAGGCAATTAAGACTCAACAAGGTAGACATTATTATCCTGTAAAGGTCATTTCAAATGAGGAAAGAATGCACAACACTGCTGTTAGGGCTTACAAATTATCTTACAAGGGTTGATGGTTGCATGTTTGGAATGATCTGTGAGGGCTGCTAGATGTTACCATTAGAATGTCTTAAAGAAGAAGTCTAAACATAGGGACATAACTCATTTTCTTGTGTCCTTCAGAGGAAAGCAGGGCTACCCTAATGGTTCTACCAAGAACTAGCTGACTTTGGCTCTTCTCCCTGATTTATTTCCTAGCAGTAGCCTTCCATCAAGATACCCAAACCCAGCTGGCTGTTGGTAAGAACATCTAAAAATGGTGCCTGTATTTGCTTGTTTTGTCTTCTTTCTTCCCATCGCCGTTTCCTTTTCTATCATGCTTTTTAGCCAGAGGGCAGGGACTGTTTGTTAAAATCTGTAAACCATTCTGGTTGAACAGTGGGACAAAAATGCTGGAAATTGTTGGTCGATCCCCAACAACACCATTTGAAGGAGAGGATAACTTGGCCATTTCCACACTATATTCTTATAACGCCATTATTCCACTTTCAACATCCTATGGAATTCTGGGGTTTGCAGTTTAGGGAGACTGCAAACCCCAGGATTCCATAGGATGTTGAAAGTGGAATAATCGCACTATAAGAGTGTAGTGTGGAAATGGCCTTTGTTAAGTGACTGTTTTGCTAGACTTTGGGGGATGGTCACTCAGGGAAATTGATCAGCAATAGATTCAGGACACACATATACAGCTGCCTTATAGAATTCACTAATCTTGGATCTGGAGCTAATCTTAAAACTATTTAGACTGGTTTATGGAGGATAATTGTTCTGCTAGGATAGCTAAATGGCAATTCCATGTTCTGGGGCCGCATCTCTGTCATCAGGAACAAACAACAAGTGAAGTTCATAACCTTCACTCAAATCCACAACCACCCCTGAATTCATAGTGACCAATGGACTGGCTAATGTTTAAAAAAAAAAAAAATTCTGGCCAAAATGACCCCTTGACGGATTCAGGAAGATAATTCATATACTATTATGATGAGATTGGGAACTGTACCAGATGGCTTCTCTGTAAATCCTTGACCCCAAAATTCAAGATTGACCAACTTAGGCCCTTTTCACAACTTTCAATGTGGAATGGCCATGGGAGTGACGTGGAATTGTGAGGACAGTTCCGCATGATGTTCTCGCGATCACGCGGCACTCCCGTAGCGAACCTGCGGCAATTGCAGATTATATTATTGTTGGCTCTCTGCCGAAAATGACCCACAATCACGCATTCCTCCCACATCCATGCCACACTTACCTGGCGTGTGCAACCTCAGGAAGCACGATGGCCATGCTTCTTCCCCCAGCGCAGCCTGGGAAAGTACTCGGCTGCGCTGTGGAAGGAAGGGGTGGAACTATCACACTTCCTTCCGTCCAGCATGGAGCTGGTGCAGAGGGTAATGCAGGGGACACAATTCCCTCTTGCAAGAGGCTTTTTGCGTGATCCCCACACAATGGCACCATGAAGAAGATAAGGTATGAAAAGGGCCTAAGTGAATCTTTATAGGCATATACATCATACCCTCCAACTGCTCTAGTTTGGCAGGGACAATCCTGCTTAATCCTCCATCATCCCACTTTTTCAGATGCTCTTAAAATGTCCCAGTTTCTCTCTCCTCCTTCCACTTTCCTTCTTTGTCCTCAGCTCAGTTCAATTACTGCAAATGGAATTCAAAATTCAAAAGTAGTTCATATTCAATTAACTCAACAGAGGGGAGAGGAAAGAAGGAGGTGGAATCTTGGCTCAGGCAAAAGCAAACTGCTGCAGCTTCTCCTAGCTTGTGTTTCCTTCCTCATTAATAGACTTTGCCGTCTTGACCACACATGTCTTGGTTTTTATCTGTGTTAGAGGATACAACATATGCATTGCAACAGGCCAGCCAGAAGAAATGCTTTTCATTCTGGGATATGCTGCCATGAAAAATATTAAGCTCAAGGCACTTTTAGGGTGGAAAGAACAATGGGCAATAGTGTTGGCATACAATCAAGTTTAAATAGGTCTGATATGATCATTAATGTCCAGTGCGCAACTCTGAGAAGGGAATGGAACATATAAGAAACTATTTCCACCTTTGTTTGAAGCTCTTCTGACAGCAGATATTTTATATTGTGCTGCTTGTGGTTTCAGTAATGAGTTTGAGCCCTGCATAGCAGGAAGCGGAATTAACTTTGTTTACATAAAGTGACACTATCAACATGAAAAATCACATTTCCATTCACAAAGGCAGGATCTGCTGTTGTTAAAAGTAACTCCCTGAGGTCACAATAACTAAAAGAAATAAAGAAATAAGGGGAAGAATAAGCCTAATTCTCACTTGTTCTCAGTCTCTTCCCACTTTTCTTATCATGTAATCACATTCAGTGTACAGAACGCTGGAGCCTTCTCTGAAATATCTGAGTACAAGTCACACCTATACTATGGAAGTGTGTGTGTGTGTGTGTGTATGTGTATACACACAGTCATCCCTCCACATTCACTGGGGTTAGGGGCACAGGATCTCTGTGAAAGTGAAAAAAACACGAATAACTCTAGGCCCTCCAAACCATATTTAACACACAAAAAAGATATGAGCACCATATTCAACCCACCATGGATAGTAGGGCTCCTTCACAAGTTAGAAGTGGGTGGCTGGTGGGGCTGACTGCCACCTCCACTGCTGCCCCACGCCATTTTTAATAGGGACTTACTAGCCTCATTCACAGTTTCTCAGTCTCACAAGGCTTGCAGTCCCTATTAAAAATGGCATAGGGCAGCAGCAGAAGTGACAGCAAAAAATCTATGAATAATCAAATCTGCAAAACTGAAATCCACAAATATGGAAGGATGCTATACACACACACACACATATGGTAGAAACTTCCAAAGTCTTCTTCATAGAAGTCATCCTACCATGTGAGGAGGAAACATGTAGACTAATATGTACCTTATGTGTGAGGAACAGTGTATATATTTTGTTTTTCTGGTTGTGCACAAGTTGCTTATATACCACTACTGAGACAGTCGTACTCTAAGGTCTTTTCCTTGTTCCAGCATTGGGGTGCGGGGATCATGTGAGCAGCCTCTGCCAAGAGGCTCTCACATCGTGGTTCCTTCAGCTCTGCAGCTGCTGCCTGCTCGTGTGAGAGCCCTGCCTCTTCCTTCTGCAGTGCAGCCTGGGACCTTCCCAGGCTGCACTGGGGCAGGAAGCATGACTGGCCTGGCTCCAGAGGCTCCGCACACCAGGTAAATGAGCATGGGGCCTAGGAGCAATGTGTGATCGCGCACCATTTTCAGCTTCTAGCTGAAAATGAAAAGGTGTGTGATCGGCCCCTGCCAGCCTCAGGAGCATCACACGATTGTGAGTGCATTGTGCAGATCGCTCCTTGCAATCGCGTGATGCTCCAGGCCCTCTTTCGCATGGCAAATACCATGCAAAAAGGGCCCTGGGGTTGCTGATGTCACTTCCTCTTTCTTCAGGTTTTGGCCTATCTCCTCAGACCAGAAATGGGCAGTATGTGGAAACAAACACACTAAAACAAAAATGAAAAACTCAGATCCAACAACCAACCAAACAACTAACCAAACAAAACATTGTTTCCAGAAGCACCCTTTTTTGTTCAAAAGTGGCAACTTCTATACAAAAGTCATGATATTATATCAATACCTCTACTATTACTTAAATATTACACTAATGATGATACCAGAACAAATATTATCTGCGTTTCTGGAAATGGGGGCAGGATTTGAATGATTTTGGTTTTTTTTGCAAAAGTCCTCATATATTTATGCACAAAATAAATCGCCAACACACACACACACAAAAAAACTCAACTCTGTGTTTTGTTACTCCTATTGGATTTCTTGTTGGAAACTTTTTTGGGGGGGCAGGAAATGAGTAACACCAAATATTCTTTCCAAATCTATTGTCCATTCTGGCTTGCTGGGGGGGAGGGTTTGTGGGGACACCTTCCTGCTGAAATCAGTTTTTAGATAAACCTTAATGGATTCATTTCAGATGCCTTAAAGGATGGGAAAAACCCCTTTTTTAAGACTTGGAAGTGGGTTGCCTTCTTTAGCTTTGTTATTTGTTGTGTGCCTTCAAGTTGTTTCTGACTTGAAGACAAACCTATCATGGGTTTTTCTGGGTCTGAGAGTGTGTGGCATGTGTCCAAGGTCACCCACTGGGTTTCCATGGCTGAGCGGGGAATCGAAGCTTGGTCGTCAGGGTTGTAGTGCCACAGTTAAACCACTACACCACACTGGGGCCATTTCTGCACTAGACTGTTATAGTGCTATTATTCCACTTTCAACATCCTATGGAATCCTGGGGCTTGCAGTTTAGGGAGGGACCTTTAGAATTCTCAGCAAGAGAGTAATTTGGCCCCAGAATTCCACAGGATGCTGAAAGTGGAATAATAGCAGTATAACAGTGTAGAGAGGAAATGGCACATCTTTCTCTTTTTGTTTAAGAGGGATATTTTTTTATATATGCCAGTATTTCTCATTCTGCATTTTGCTGTATTCAGGTTTTGTGCTCTCTTTTTTAATGGTCCCCAGCAGTCATTAGAAGCAGTTGCAGAGAAAAATGATGAAGAATGAAAATACATTGTAAAAACCAAGGATGTTGAAAGTCTAATGAGGGACTGAGGGAAAACTTAAAACCTGGTTTAGATCAGGAACATTTGAGAGAGATATATGTTGCTTTAGACAGACATCTTTGTAGAATCTAGTTGGAAAATTTTGTGTTCTGTAGGAAACTTTGTACAAATAGGAAGCAAAACGCAGGAGGTGCTTTAAAGTGGGGGTATGGGTGCATGTTGATGGAATTTCTACTTCTTCATATGTGCATTTGAAATGGACAAAGTGACTTTGGTAAAAATAGCTACCATTTCTGCTTTGTGCCACACCGAAGTACAGCAGGTGAATCTGGCCTTCTGATTGAGCCATACCACATATAGATCAAATTAAGAAGGGAGAAGTTAATTAAAATATTCCAGGAGGGGTCCACCAGCCACTGAGCAATGATCATCACCATGGTAACCAAACTCCCTCCAGTCTCTGCCTGCTCAACTTGTGGTGGTCCTCTTCATTCCCCTCCCTTTTCTCCATCTTTTCATGAAAAGTTTCTTTTTAAAAAAAATAAAATAAATGCCTGACTTAATATTAAGATATTTGAATATCTGACAGCTAAGTAGGAAATGTGACCATTTTGTCAATGGTGGGTTCCACATTGCTCCCAAGAAAAATTTTTGCTTTCCTCAGCTGACACAATCATGATTTTTATTTTTATAGTTACTGTTATTATTCTTTTATATCCTGTCTTTTCTCCAGAAGATGGGACTCAAGGCGTCGTACAAAATTTAAAGCAAATATGGGGGGGGGAACAGATGTAGGCCAAAATATACCAAAAGTAATTGCTGAAAAGTAATTAAGCTGTCTATAGAATTAAAAAGGAGCCCTGGTGGCGCAGTGGTTAAATGCCAGTACTGCAAGCCACAAGGTTGTGAGCTCGATCCTGCCGGGCTCCAAGGTTGACTCAGTCTTTCATCCTTTCGCAGAACGGTAAAATGAGTACCCAGCTTGTTGGGGGCATGTATAGAAATGTTTCAAAATACATGCTATTTGTAAGTTGTTCGCCACCTTGATCCATACGGAGAGGCGGGATACAAATAAATAATAAATAAAAAAAACATTTTTTAAAATATCTGGTACAAGTCAAGAAGTAAACATTGTACAAAACATAGATTAAAAGTCCTGAGACAGAGTCCTGATGGCGTCATACACATATAAGTTCCCTTACACATCCAGTTATATTTTTCTAGCTATGATTCAATGGATGAATTCAGTTGTGTAAGTAGAGTTCTGCAAGCGTAACCATTTCACATGGGCCTAAATAAGAGCATTAGTCCTGACTAGGGTAGAACCATTGAATCAGTTAGATTTATCATTCAGGAACTGCTTATGTGGGTCTAATGTAGATGGGACTAACCAACAGCTATGGAATCTTGGATCATACATGACCATCTGAAAATGTCTTCAATGTACTACTTTTTTCACTGGAATTGCAAAAGCAACCACTCTGCACACCCCATTGCACAATGTGTTGATAAGCAGGTACATTGGCAGATAGACAAGAGGTTGCACGAGGCTGGTATTTATTACTAGAAGGGTAGTATAGAACAAGCTTTGTGTAAATGCCTGAGTGTAGATTAAAACTGCAAAGGAACACAATGTAGGATCTTGGTCCTTGTCTTATAAACAGACAACTCTCAAAAGTATGCCAGAATTTTTTTAAAAAAAATCTTTAGCTTTTTGCAGAAGTACAACAAGGAGAGCCAGTGTCATGCAGTGGTTTGAGTGTCAGACTAGGACTCAGAGAGACCAGTGTAAGAATGTTCACTCAGTCACAGAAACCTACGGTGGGACTTGGGCAGGTCAAGCTCTCTCAGTCTTAGCAGAAGGCAATGACAAGCCTCCTCAATCTTGCCAAGAAAACTGCATGGTATTTGTTTGTTTGTTTGTTTGTTTATATGTTCGTATGCCACCTTTCTCCTGGAATGGAACCCGAGGTGGCTTCCAACAATAATTTAAAATATTAAAATATTTAAAGCAGGTTTGCCTTAGGATCCCCATACAGTAGAAATGAGTTGAAAGCATGCAACAGCCACAAGAACAACAATAGGAAAGAGGGAGCTAGTCTAAGTTCCCTTAGAAAGGATAATATTTCTATTGTGTTACATTGACAAAAAGCAATTAAAAGTCTATCAGAAACAGTGGCCAAGATCCAAGTGTAAGTTGGTAAGAAAAAAACCCCCAAGAGTGTGAAATGCAGGATCACCACCACTTGCTGTTGCACATGCACTTATCTCTATATGGACACAACAACTTCTATTAGTGCAACAAAGTCCTACATAGCTAACTGTGCAAATAACAAGCACGTCATTGCACTAATGCTATGGTCCAGTGTGTGAGTCATTTGGATAAAACTCTGGACCAACATCACTTTTGTTATTTTTTTTTCTAGTGGGGTGGGGGTGGGGAGGTTGATAGGTTTCAAAGTAACTTATGGCAAGAGAAGGAGTCTCATGGGCCATAGAGTCTGAATATCTGCTCAATGCAGGATCTCTAAGCTAGAGCATCCCCAGAATACTATCCAGAATGCTATCCAGGAGAGGTGTAGTTTTCTAAGGATTGGCTCACAGCTTCAGTAAAGCTGCAGTCACAGTGATGGGACTTACTTCTGCATGAACAGGTATGCAATTACACAATGACTCACTTTTCAACGAGAGATGCTTAAGAAGCATATATATAGTCATTGGCCCTTTTCGCATGGCATTTGCCATGAAAAAGGGCCCCTGAAGCATCGCGCGACTGTGAGGAGTGGTCCACATGATGCACTTGCAGTCGCGCGACGCTCCAGGGGCTGGCAGGCACCAACTGCACACTATTTCATTTTTGGCTGTGAGCCGAAAATGGTGTGCAATTGCACATTGCCTGGGGCCCCGCATGCACTTGCTGTGTGTGCAGAGCTCCTGAGTCGTGGCACTCGCGCTTCCTGCCACAGTGTAGCCTGGGAAAATCCCCGACTGCGCTTCGGAAGGAAGAGGGGGGGCTCTTGTGCAAGCAGGCAGCAGTTGCGGAGCTGAAGGAAACAGGATGCGAGAGCCTCTCGGAAGAGGATGCTCCCACGATCCCCACACCCCAGCTCTGCAAAAAGGTGAGTTGCGGAAAGGGCCATGGTTTCCACAAGTATTTGGTCTAGTGTCTAGTGCCAGATGTGTTTATTTACCAGCCAGGTCAGGTATGTTTTTCTCCTCTTCATGATGCTGTGAAACTTTGACCTTTTTGCATGGAGCAAGTTATCAACGTTTGAACTGGGCCCAAAGCTGGCAGTCAATTTTACTTGTCCATGAATACATATGCAAACTAAACTGGGCTTCGCCTATTTCCATGGTACAATTCTCGTTACTTTTATGAGTAATATATGTTCCAAACATCTCTGTTTCTCCATCAGTACTGAACTAGATGGACCGATAGTCTGACTTTTCAGAAGGTTACTTTCTATTTGGGTCCATCTGTCGCTTGTATACCTGGTAACACATTGGAAATATTTCCACAAATTGTCTGAGGACAAGCAAAATGAATAAATGAAATGAATAAATATCAAATCATAGGAGATCCCATATTTTCTTTTTGAGAAATAAAGTATAACAGTTCATGCAACAAAGTAACATATACAACCAGTGACAGTAGACAGTGACAGTAGTAGTAAAGGTACCATTGACTTCCATAAAAATATTCTCATTTCATCAATATTATTCAGGAAGGATACCTCATATATCTATACCTCACCCCTAAAGGTATTCCTTACAAGAACTCTGCTCCTCTTAATTTTATAACTGCCACAGGAAGTTCCCTTGTCCTGAAGCAATGGTTCTGAACCTTGAAGTCTCCAGTGGTCAGAAAACTTGACGTTGATGACACTGGCTGGAGCTTCTGGGAACTGAATCTAGAACTGAGTATTGGATTAGTACTCTGAGAGACCAGGGTTTGAATCCATGCTCAGCAAGGGAAACCCACTGTGTGACCTTGGACAAGTCACACTCTCTCATCTTCAGAAAAAGGCAATGGTGAAACTCCTCTGAATGCATCTTGCCAAGAAAACCAAGGAATAGGATAATCTTAAATCAAAGTCATCTTGAAGGCACATAACAACAGTGACACCATCTGGAACTCACCCCCCCATCTCAGCAAAGAGCCAATTGATAGGTTACCATCAACCTTCTGTTTCTCGCTTCCTTAAACAATAAATTCAGCAAAATAGTTTCATGTGTCAAAGTCAGCGGTAAGTCCTGAAAAACAGAGATAGGTGCCAGATGGGAGGAAAAGCTATAAAAACTAGGAATGAAGGAGAATTTCATTTGATTAGCATTTTGATAAGAACTACTGAAAATATACTTCCCAAATCAATAAGTGAACTGGAAAACCATTATCCTTTGGCATGCTCATATCTAAAAATATGAAAAAAAAAAGTTATCTGAACAGAAAATGTGTTCAAAATGTATCTGTCTGGAAGAAGTAGATATAAAATTTGGATATATTCATGCTAAAAATACCCTTACAAACAAGCATTTTGTGTGGGAGAACTGCCTGAGAATTCTACATATTTGGAAAAACTGCAAAAATGAATATATAAGCAGATACGTACAGAAAAGTTCATGTGGATTTATGAATATATAATGAGAAATACACAGAAAACTTCATATTGATTCCATGTAGCCTTTTCAAAAACAACAAATGGATGTAGAAAAAGGATGGGACAAATTAAAGGCTGAAGCCAAGAACCCTAAATTTACAGGTTTGTCCATCCCTAATGGAATCCATCAAGCCATTTTAATATTTTTCTGAATTAGTATGTGTAGAAGCTGTCTTGGGAGCTCAATGCTGCTGTATAGGAGACACCTCCTCTGCTTCTTAAGCCTTCATCCCATCAAGTCCGGTAAAGAAACAGAGGAAAAGACAACTGGCAGCCAGCTGTCTAAACAAGGCCTCCCAGAATCTTCTGGCCATTTATCACTTCTCACCCATAGACCACTTGGGTGGGAAGGAATAGAGTAAGAAGACTCTAGATCCCTAGTCACTTACTTTTGAAGATTTATCACATTTGGTTTCTTCTCATCATTCCAGCAAGTGGCCATTTTGAGCCCACAAAGCTGCATTGACACTACAGCCAGAGTGAGGGTTCTACTCTCATTCCATTATCAAAAACAAGATGGGTAAGACCCTCATGGTCACCTTTCCTACCATGGAAGCAGGGTTAGTAGCATCTTGTAATAAACTATCAATCATTCTCTTCTTCTGACTTCTCTCTTTTTCTTATACATTCTCCTTTCATTTTGAGCTTTCTGAACAGTTCTCTAAGCGCTGCAAGTTCCCACAGAGTCCTAGCAGGACAGCCAAATGAAAAACAGTAAAAGGTCCCTGTACCTCTAACATTGAGGCCCTTTCTGCACATGGGGTGTTTATTGGGCAGAAATAGGCAGAAATGGGACTCACCGGATTTTTCCTGCGTCCGGGCGAGTCCGTCGCGAAGAGCAGCAATGCGAGTTCGGTGCTCCACAGTTCTCCAGCATCCAAAATGGCGGCTTCCGATTGGTGGAAGCTCTCACCAGTGGAAAGCCCGCCCCCAGAAGCTCGCCAGCCAAAAGCCCGCCCCCAGAAGATCTGCAGGCATGCACTTGCGCGCACCTGCTCTGGAGTGCGGCGACGGAGCGAGACAGGAATGCCTGCTCCGTGCTATTTAAAAACCTCAAAAAAGAGGTTTTTAAAAAGCACACTGTGTGACCAGTTCTGGTCACGCAGAACTGGACTGAGGTGTGGAACTACAAAAAGTAGTCCACCCCAGTCCACTCTATGGTGCAGAAGACCTCCGTCAGAGGTCGCTCTGCCCCATTTTAAATGCCCAGTGCGGAAATGGCCTTAGTCCCTTTCTACAGCACCTTCCCATCCCACCATGGGGACAAGAGAAGGATGGGACCATGAAGACGCTTCTGCATGACATCTTCATGGTCCTGTCCTTCTCCTGTTCCCAGGTGGTGTGATTGCAGGTTAAATCATTGACAGGCTTCCCCCATCAATGACCCGTGAGTGCACCACCATCCTGCACTTACTTATCCTGCAGAAGCTCTAGAAGTGTGATGGTTGCACTTTCTACCCCAGAGCAGCCTGGGAAAGTACCCGGCTGTCTGCGGAAAGAAGGGGTTGTGGCCATCACCTTTCCATTGGCAGGGAGCTAGCCAATGTGGAGGGGAGCGTTCTCATCATACTCCCTTCCTGGCAGAGTTGCTGCCAGGATCCTCACCAGACACCACTGCAAGAAAGTAAGCTGTGGAAAGGTCCTTATTCATTTATAGTTATTTTGAGGTTGTATTTTAAAAATTATTCTCATTTTTCACAGTGTAACAGATATTAACAAGTGGAGTTTGGGGCTGTAACTGATTCAGATTCTACTCAGAAGCTAGGAATCTGTGGGATATTGTCAGATCATGTGACATGCTCTAAGTCGCTTATTGTAATCATCTTAATCACCAATTTGAAATATTGTTACCCTGTTCCTCCCTACTAGATTAAAAAAAAAAGGAATTATAAAATATCTTATAAAATATATGTTGTACAGGCTGCACCTGTTGAAATTCCTTCTTCTTTGCTGCTATTAAATTTGTAACAGTTCTCTCTGCTTTTGCATCTAGCCATCTGAAGGTTATAGGTTATATATATATAGAACATGGCAGTGAGAGTGACAATCATTTCTATCCTTTTATCTATCTATCTATCTATCTATCTATCTATCTATCTATCTATCTATCTATCTATCTATCTTATTATACACAACAGAAAAAAAGGGCTTTGCAAGCAGATCATGGATCTGGCACCAGAACTTTTAGCCACTTGCAGTTCTCATTAAAAGTTGTACCCATGGTAGTGGATGTGGTTGGAGGAGTATGCTTGCCCCAGACTTATTCCTGCACCATTCTATATCATGTATGTAATAATCTCCTGCCTTTGCAGAGCTTGTGGAATTCTTTTTGGGGCCTCAGTTTCCCAGAATCCCCGGTCCAAAAAGTAATTTTTTAACCTCTGGGCCTTTATGTGATTTGAATCTGATGTATAGTATGCCTCCTTGCTGTCCTGTTATCCCATATGATCCCATTTAGGCTTGGCCTAAACACAAAAAAGATTGATGTGAGCATTAGGAGATGAAGGCCTGAAGTGGTATATCCCTTCAGAGTACAGGTGGAGAATTACAGTTTTGAATCACAGAATATCACAACTGGAAGAGACCTTTGGGGCTATCTAGTCCACACTTTTGCCTCGAAGGAATCCATCCCTAAAGCATTCCAAGAAGGGGCCTTCTCATGTCTGTTTAATAACATCTAGTGAAAGCGAAATCACCACTTTCTGAAGTAGTTTATTCCACTGTCAAATAGTCTTTACTGCCAAGATGTTCCTCCTAACAATAAACAGAATCTCCTTTCTTGCAGTTTGAAACTATTGGTTTGGGTCCTATGCTCTGTAGCTGCAGAAAGCAAACGCTCTTCATCTTTGACAAGACAAGCCATCAGATATTTAAAGACAGCAGTCATGTCACCTTTTAGTCTTCTGTCTGTCTGTGCCTTCAAGTTGCCTGTTGAATTATGGTCACCTCATGAATTTCATGGGGATTTCTTAGGCAAGGAATACTCAGAGGTGGTTTTGCCAGTTCCTTCCTCTGAAATATAGGCTACAGCACCTGGTATTTGTTGGCAGTCTCCCATCCAAGGGCTGATCCTGCTTAACTTCCAAGAGAGATAGGATCTGGTGCCTGTAGGATATCGAGGCCTTGGTCTTCTGTAGCCTTAATGCTTTTCTATATTAGAAAGGAACAATAAGAAAACTTCCCTTCAGGTTGAAATGCAGCTCAGCATGAAGTGGAGAACAGGCGGACCTGGGCTGTTTTGGTGCTAAGTTCTTTTATATAGAGAGACAGAGCTTTCAAAAATGGTATTTTTGCTTGCAGCTTGAATTGTTCCTCATCCACTCTACCATTTTGTCCATAATACTATCTCATTGGGCTGATGTGCAGACTAGAGCCAGGACCTAATCAGATGCCACATAGGCAGAACTCCTAGTTATGACACTGATTGTACTTTTTTACAAGCTTACAATCAGGAGATATCCAATACTTTCTCATTTAAGCAGTCCCACAATGGTGCAACAACACTTGAGCAGAACTCTGTGTCCTGACCATGATGGCATTGAATTGCTGTCCAGGATAATTTGAGAAGCTCCTAGTCTGGGATTGCCCACTCTGTAGCTGGGCTAGTTATCTCTATCCTGTTCACCTTCTCACATGGCCAGTGGAGTTTTCCACTTTGGTGTTTCTCATTGGGATCTCAACCAAAATACTAGTCTGTCATTTTAATTCTCCCTTTCCTTTACAGTCCAGACTTTTACTACACTCTAGACTTGATATATTCAAGACCTACTTCTCAGGGCCTATACTTGTAGCCAGCAGTTATGACCCAGCTAGACTTTGCCATATTCACAGAATCATCTGTCCCTCCAAGCAAAAATGTCAGAAAAGAATAGATATGTTTGTTTTCCAATAACTGAGTTCAGTAGTTCATCACAACGGAGTGGGAATGAACTGCTGTGTGTGGTCTCCTTGTGTGTGGTCCAGTGGCTGAGCTGACTAGGACAGGAGTACATGTAATATGACCACAGACTACATTTATATTGTAGAAGACACCCCTTTGAAATGATTGGCCCTCAGCAGTGCCAACTCAAACGTGCTGAGAGAGAGACACAGAGAGAAAGAGAGAGAGAATGAGAAGTGGGGAAAAGCCTACTGTGCCATTCCAAGGACCGTTGATTGTCATTTTTTAATCAAGCTTAATACATATGGTGAAAACATATTGATGAATTACTTGCCATTTCCAAATTCTGAATGTGCTCCAAAGCTACATTAAAGGCAGCTTGAAATATGGTCACACGAATCACTCTCCAGAGAGCAGGAGTGAGAGGAACAACAGCATAAGCTCACCAGTGCTATATCCCATAGCTCTCCCCCCTCCTTTCCCCACCCCTTACTGCTAAATAGTGTAACAGCAGTTAATGATCACATAGCGGGCAACTGTATCAATGTTTTCAAGGAATATTAAAAAATAGCTCTGCCTACAGTGTACAAAGCCAACTTTTGGAGGAGCCAAACTAATGTTTGGCAGGGTTTTTGCTGTCCTGTGAGCACCACTGGAAGTGCATATGCCAGCAGAACAAGGTCCATTTATCTTCTAAACATGTGGCTATTGTGGAGTGGTTAGATGTGGCATCTCAAGTCGCATCTCATCCATCTACCTGCTTCTCTGTGGAATGATCAGTTTGGTCTGCAATAACAGTACATTTAAAAACTACTTATTGAAGGAAAAACATTCATAGTGGCATATTACGTACCCAGTAACAAGTGGATATAAATGGGAACATCTGTGTGGCTATCATGGGTGAGTAGATGACACTGGGTGGAGCTAAGCAACCATTTAACCAGAAAACATTTCACCTACACACTGGCACCTGACATGCAGTCATATCTTCTGTCTTGCTATGGGAGTAAGACAAGATCTTAGGAACGTTCCTTTTATTGTTGCTACTCCCAGAGTTCCCCAACCAGCAGGACCAACTGGCTGCCATGGGTGACTAGATGACACTGAGTGATGGTAAGCAACTCTGTAGCCACAAATCTGATTATGATTTCACCCACACATCATCACTTGGTATGTGGCAGTATCTTCTAAACTGCTTGCGAAGATAAGACGAAAATTTGGGCAAATTCTTTTTTTGGACTACTGCTCCCAGAATCCCTCATCCAACATGGAAAACTGGCTGTTAGACCAGGAGTCTTCAACCTTTTCTGAGCCAGGACCCATGTACAGAATCTGACTGGACTGGCAGATGAACCCTACTTCCAATAATAGCAACGGGATACCATATTTTGCTGTACCCAAGGGCAGCAGACTAGTCAAAGAGATGCTAAACAGGCCAGTTTAGGGTACTCTGGAGAAATGCTGGGATGCCTGCTGTTGTCCCAAGTACCTGCTCCCTAAGGTAGCTGTCTCATTTTGCCTAATGTCAGGGCCAGCCCTGATTTTGACACCTCTTATGTCAGGCAATTGAAGAGCAATCTTTTAGACCACCAAGAAGGAAGTCTACCCTAGCATTGTGGCACCTTTCAGAATGCTGGCTTCTGGAATTGCCTTTAAATGAAAATGTGCTTGATTCACCTCCTCCATATGTAAAACCACCAGCTAGAGCCATCTGTACAAGAGACTCTCATTGCCCACGATTGTTCCCTCTCCTGCCTTTCATATCATTGAACTGAAACCATCACTCCTGTCAAAAAGTCAGGCCTGCAGATGAAAGGCCAGTGCATTAAGACAGCACATAATTGTCAGCCTCCGAGTTTCTGACATTAATCGTTTTACTCGAAGAAAGACAGTGGAATGACTTTCAATTCTGCCACCCCCACCCCACTTCTTTAAAACACATTGCCAGCATGCAGCAGTTAGTCTGGATTAAAAGTAAAATGAATGAAATACTACTAATAATAACTCATGGCTTGCTAATTAAAAGTAATATGTTTTCCCATTTTTTGGCAATTTGATAACATAAAACACTTAGTTGGGGGGCCACGGGGGAAACACGCTAAGATGGATAAAAAATGTTTTGTGTTCACCCAAGCAAGACTATGTTAATGCACATTATCCCATTAATGCACATCAACATCGGGAATAACCGTACCAATGCAAGCAAGAAGCATACACTTATCATCATTTGATAACATGTTTAATGACAGATTGACGGTTGATTTGCAAATGTGAACTGGCATCAATGTTGCTAACTTCAGCTTCTGCCGCCTCCTCTGCTATGCCAGCATATTTATGTGCATAATTTGATTTTGCAGCCGCACTGTTAGTACATTTTTAATATTAACTATGCAAGAACAGACAGCCGAACTTAAGTTGCACTGATGGTTTGAGTTCATTAGATTGAAAAAGATGGGCCAGAGATGGCAAAGATGGAGATGGCAGGGAAACATCAAAGAGGCAACACTTAGCACACTCCACTGCGAACAAACTGAATGAACACATTTCACATTGTTGGCTGCAACTGGAGCGCATGTGTATGTGTGTGTGTGTGTAAAATTGCCCCTAGCACATAAATGGCAGCCTAAAAAGAGCAAACTCTTAGCCACAGAACTGTTAAATTGTCTGTTTCTAGTGGTCATATATTAAACATAGAATGAAGTCCACCACCCTGTCCCTCAATTGTACATGTTCTATTAGGGATGTAACTCCCCAAATATAATTGTCATTTCATGTGAAGATGAGTAATTATGGTAGTTTTCTCCCCACTGCAGGAGAAAATGAACATTCCTTTGCAAAAAAATTTCCTCTTTCCCAACATCCCAAAATATTGTATAGGAATTACTTTGAAGAGAAAAAAATACAAGAATTTGGGGTGAGGAGTTGCACACACCCCTTTTTTCAGTGCAGAAGACAGGTTTTCTTTGCAGCCAGCAGTGTTTTCTGCACAGGCAATCATTCTTCTACACAGAAAGTAGATTTTTTTTTCTCCATATAATAATCTCTCCAAAACACTTTAGGACATTGAATACTACAAGAAAATTACATAAAATTCTTCCTGGTTTATTATTCTTTCTGATGGGATTTCCTGACTGTTGAGAAACTCATTTTTTCAACCTGGGAGTGAATAACTACAAATATTCCCCCCCCCAATTCCTATAGTCTGTTTTAGGGATGGATTATTCAGTTTTGCACATACTGCTTCATAAATCCATTTCATCCCATTTCGGTGTAAATGTGATTTTCTTTTTAAGCATTAGTTAATAACATGTATAAACATTTAAATATGTACTTTTGAGCATATTTTTCTTACAGACATATAAATATCCTTATAAACATATTATATTAAAATATATTTCTGAATACATTTTATCGTAAAACATGCAAAAATTTCCTATTTTTGATGGCAATAACTGTAGTGCAGAACTTGGAGGAAAGCCAGTGCCAAAGGAGAATTATATTCTAATCTGCACATTGATTTGGTAGCATGGCTCACGGCAGAATTTACAAAGAATGAAGCCCTAAAGCCCAAATAAAGTAAATGTGTGATAAAAAATTGACTAACCCTCCCTCTTCCATCTTCATTTCTCCATCCCCCCAGGTAAGGAGAGTGACTTTTGAAGAAGAGTACCTGGTCTATTCATGGAGGATGTCCACTTGGTTCAGAACAGTAATTTTCCAGAGTTCCTGATCACTGGGAATAAGGCTAGAATTCCTCAAGTATACCTACCACCATTGCATTACACACAATGTTCACATATATGTAATCCTCAATTCACAGAGTTAGGTTGATTTCGTCAAAGAGACTTCATCTGTTGCTAGAGGCTGTGATGTTAAAGTGACCTCACACTGTTCTTCACCCTTTCACATCTCCATATCTTCCATATGTTGTGCTGAACTATATTCACAGTTTTTTAATTTTCATTTTAAAAATTACATTTAGATTAGATTTATTTCTAAGTCCCAGGGAACTCAGCTAAAATTTCTCATAAATCAATAATGCATAGGACTGCAGTGTTAGAAACAAGAAAACTAATTTAGTATCCATGTGTCTTTTTGAGTCCCTAATTAGGCCTTGTACACATGTGTTTTGTTTCATAGGTTAGGCTTTATTCTTTCTCCTCCTCAGTTATAATCTCTCAGTTTAGACCAGAGGTGGTTGAAGTATAGCCCATGACTACATGAAGCTCCCCAATGCCATTCTTCTGGTCCCTAGGGCCACTCATGAATAAGAAATTAGATTATTTTATTTAGGCAGCCATCTTATACCTATTTACCAGACTGAATCTAATGGGAATTATTTCCAATTAGACATGTATAATAGGACTGGGAAGCCTTTTTCCAGTAGAGGAAAAAGGGGCTATCTGTTGGTATTTGGTGGGGCCATTGTCACTGGTGAATATACCCTTCAATAATGTACAGATGAAAACCAGGACACAGGGAGCCAAGCAACATCAGAATGTGGCCAAGATGGTAAAAATTATCAATGACAAAGAACGCACAAACTAGAAGAGGCTGCAGAAGTTTGCTTTTGCCTGAGTTTACAGGGAATAGCAAGATTCTACCCTCCCGCCACCAACTCTTTTCCCACCACTGAATGAATGGAATGAACGGATGGATGAATGCCTGAACCATACCATGGATTTCACAGCCCCTTAAATACATGGCATCACTTTCCCTAGATTAAACCTGAATGACCCCCACTTTGTAAAACTGTTTGGCTGCGAACACAGTGAAATTTAATGACATTTAGCTTTAATGACAACATGTCTGCCTCTTACTCGAGAGCTTCAGTGAAATTCCTTGGCTTATTGAAAGGCAGCTTGTAATGATGAATTGTTGAACAGAATACTTCATTCTGAGCTTAAGTGTTTGTTGCATCCTACATGAATTTTCCTTTGGCATGGCATGATCAATTCAAAGCTGTAATTATAATTCAAAATTGTAATCCCAAATGTTGTGTAAAAACTTTGCTGTCTCCAAATCTCTGGCAAACCAAAGCAACCTTTAGTGATGTGTGTACGTGTGTAAACACAAGTGGTAAAGTGGTAACTTTTGAAGTACAGACGTTCATTGTGACAGTCTCCATTGCCACTTTACTGCAAAGAATCCCCACATACAGGTAGCTATGACCATTTCCACACTACACTGTTCTAGTGCTATTATTCCACTTTCAACATCCTGTGGAATTCTGGGGTTTATAGTTTTAGCTTTCCAGCTGAGAATTAAACTGCAAACCCCAGGATGCTGAAAGTGGAATAATAGCACTGTAACAGAGTAATGAGGAAATGGCTTATGGTAGTCCATATTGACGTATCAAATTAAACAGTATTCATCTCCACTTGAAGCAAGTTGTTTGTAAAGCTAATAGGTCTTAATTGCCCATTTAAGATGAAGACATTACAGAACACTTTATATTATGAAAAAGGATGGATTATTGCAACATATAGGAAAGTCCACTCTCCAGCCTGGCCTCTGTGAGAACTGAAGCAAAATTTAGAGGGAATAAGGAAGTGTGAGGGAATTGGCACATGGTATCAGAATCCATGCTAATAAAAGAAAATCCTTAATGCTGACTTGGTGGCCAGCATCCCATTAGTGACACATGCAGTTGTAAGGTGCACAATGTATGAGGAGTACAGTTTGTGGACAATGTACAGTGGGCAGTGGCATAGCTAGGGTTCCACATGGAGATTTTTTTTTAATGCATGTGGCAGCTCATTAAAGTTCAAAAAGCAGCTGTGAGAATATGCATTGCACATTGCAATTGTACAATGGGACACCAGCTCTGTGCAGTGATCATTTATTCATGCATTTTGGGCTAAGCTGTTATTCAATACTGTGGTTGAGTAATGCAAACAAAACACAACTATATTAGCTGATAGTTACCCAATGCTAAAATGAGGCTTTATCTTGGCTTTCGATGCCATTACTGCACAGATGGGCACATTGCAATTTGCTGTTTTAATCCAAAGAATGATCAGACAAATTAAATCTTGCTTGTAAACTATCATGGAAATATAATTGCTTCATAAAAGTAACATAACAGTTGGTAACCACATTATATTTTGATTGTACCAAGTAATAGTTGTTAATTCTAAAATATTTGGAAAGAGCAGACTTTTTTGCCATTTTAAAAGTGGTTTTACCAAAGTATTTTAAAATAACAAACTGTAAAAACATACTACCTATGGCTAAAGTGCTAAGTTATGTTTGTGCAAAGAGCAATGGAGCAAACTACTTTTCTACATTGTATTGAGTAATAGGAATAAACCATCTTTAAAAAGTAGGGGAGGAATTTTGTATCAGCTGTTTAGTTAAGGTCACCTCTCCTGGTCTGACCCCTCAAGCCTAATGGAATCATCATTCTACTATGATCTGATTGGTGCTCTGATTGCTGGTCAAACCGTCCTCCTTCTCTCTATGTAGCTGATGCCAGATCAAGCAGGTTGTGGGGACAATTATGGTCACAGCAATAGTGTTAAAATTGTGACTAAGTAGCAATTGTGAATACAAAACAGTTACAGATGAGTAAATCTAGGTAACTGTTCCATATTCACTGTTGTCACTTAGTCATGGTTGTGATGCTATTGCCATGATTGTAAATCTACATTACCTGGCATCAGTGATATGGAGAGAATGAAGTCCGTTTGGCTGACAACTGGAGCATGGTTGAGTCAAGAGAAGTTATGTAGTTATGACACTAAACTAAATAGCTGATACAGAATTCTGTCCTAACATTCCAAGTTATATTTCCATTGTGTGTATTTATTTTAGACATTTATCATTTACTCTTTCTGTCTCATAACTACATCTGCTTTTCATAGTTCTGGTGATTACGAAGGAATAATTTGCACCTCCTCAGTTGATTGGGAGACAAGAGTTACAGCCAAGGATTACACATTTCACTGTGTGTGTGGGGAGAATGAATCATCCTGCATCTACCATGTTACCATTCCATCCTGAATACAGGCAGTCTCATCCAATGTTTGAAACTTCATTTGGGCCTGGCTTCTACCTGGACAGGAGATCACCAAGAGAGATCTTGAGATAGTGCTAAGAAAGAATCAGCATTCAGAATAGTGGGCTAGATGGACCAAGGATCTGACAAGGCAGCCTCTCATGTTCCCTTGTGAGTTTTTCATTTGGATGGCAAAAGAGAACAAAAGAAACAACTATCTTAAGCCTAATTTTCATCATCAGGAAATCATAAATTCCCCATAAAATTTTTGCAGTTTTTTCTCTCCATTTGATCTTGCCAATTTTGAATCACTTGGATCCATGTGCCTGATAAATAGGGCCAAATGAGAGCTGTGCTTCCATCCTGTCTTATAGAGGTTACAGGGTTACAGCTGAACATTAAGAAAACAAATATAATGACCTCATATGATTTACATAACTTTAAAGTGGACAATGAAGACCTGAAATCATCAAAGACTTTCTTTCAGTCATAAACCAGAATGGAGACTACTCAAGAAATCAGAAGGCTAGGACTTGGAAGAGTGCATATGATAGAACTAGACAAGATCCTCAAGTATAAAGATATATAATTGAATACCATGGTCATGATTGTCCATGGTTGTGAAAGCTGGTCAGTGATTAAAGAAGATATCAAGAGAATTGACTTCTTGGGAACATGGTGCTGTAGTGGAGTTTTACAAATACCGTGGACTGCTAAAAAGAAAAAACAACGGGTCTTACAGAAAATCAACCCTGAAGTCTCCCTAGTAGCCAAAATGACTAAATTAGAATACCATGCTTTTGGCATATCATGAAAAAATACGATTCATTGGAAAAGACAATAGTGCTTGCTAAGTTAGAAGGAAAGAGTCAGTGTTGTGTAATGGTTTCAGTTTTGGACTATGACTCTGTAGACCAGGGTTGGAATTCTCACTTGGCCATGGAAACTCACCGAGTGGGCAAATCACACTCTTTACTCAGAAGGAGGCAAAATCAACCACCTGAATACATCCTGCCAAGAAAAGACTATGAAAATTTCATCTTAGGGTCACCAAGGAAA
Organism: Ctenosaura bakeri; assembly: GCA_948474755.1. Classification (NCBI taxonomy): domain Eukaryota; kingdom Metazoa; phylum Chordata; class Lepidosauria; order Squamata; family Iguanidae; genus Ctenosaura; species Ctenosaura bakeri. The sequence goes on along the minus strand of CAOLHI010002080.1, from coordinate 184,874 downwards.
TGAGTTGAAGGCACAACAACAACAACAACAACAACAACAACACAAGATTAGAAGGCAGTAGGAAAAGAGGAAGATCACATTATAGGTGGATAGACTCAATCACGGAAGCCACGGATCTTTAAGATTACAATCTCAGTCAACCCTCAGCATGGGTCAAATGAGAAGTGCCTTCATGGTTTGTTCTCCAAATTATGGCCATTCAGCTCTGATTTAGGAATCTTTGAAGTTGTTGTAAACAAAGGAAAAGGAAGGGCATGTGTGTGTCCTACCCCATCCTAATAGTTGTGAGAACTATACAAGCAGACTGCTAATAGGAAAGCTTATTCCCCCAGTCTATTTCCAGATGTAGATCCTTTCTGAACCTTGATTTATCAGGCTAAAGTGAAACTATGTAGCTGAGATAATTAATCCTTTCTATGCTACTGGACAACTTTCAACATTAAGCTGTGTTGCTGATAAGGATTCCAAGATTTACCTGTGTGGTGGCAGATACCATGCTCGCTGCAAAGACAGAATGGAAAGTTCTACCAGGTATTTATATAAAGGTTCAGGAGGATGAGGGCTACTAGCCAGGTGATGGCATGACATAGGTCATCTGCCTCTGTATGGTCCAGAAAATCAATGGTCATTAGAGTCCAGAGGAAGAGCTGCATGTGATGCTGTTAGGCTGATTTTGCACATCTGGGCAAAAATATCACACATGTAGGCCTTGGATCCCCAGTGCCCCAGTCACCTTGGCAAATGGATAGAGATTATGGAAGTTAGAGTCCAAATCAACAATCAGCCATATGTAGTTGCTGTTCAAAATGTCCCTTGCCTGACCAATACTAGGGATGATGGATAGTGTAGTCCAACGGATCTGGTTTGCCAAAATTGTTATAACCCTTGGGTTATCTTCCATTGGAGGTGTGACCTAGATCAGGGGACCTGGAGTGTTGGCCATAGGAAATTCCAGTTCAGCCACTTGCTGCAAGAGGATGCTGTACTCCATCAACTAAAGGACTGTGGTACTTCTCTGTTGTAGACCACTTGCTGCATCATCATTTACTATCAAGCTTGTGTTACTACAGTGAAGTGTGTCAGGTTTTGGTAACAGATGAAGTCTGGGGGAAGTCAGGATTTAAAAACAATTCCAGCTCAGAATACTCATACCCCAAGATTCAGGGCAATTTCAGGCATGTATCAAGAATCCAGCAACCATAAAAAATCTCTGTAGCCCAGAATGGCAAAATGAATGGCTAGCACAAGACTGATTGTGTCTACTAACAGTTTGCTCCCCTTACTTTGCAGAAAGAAATCTGTAATATACTAGTTCTCAGAGTAGGATCTCCAATTATTGTTGGGTTTCAGCTTCCAGAAGCCTCGGCCAACATGGCCAGCACTCAGGGAATCTGGGAGATGAAGGTCATCAACATCTGGGATTGAAAATATGGGAACCACTGCTCTCATATTCCTCAGTACAGAGTTCTGGACTGAATCATATCATGATTCAAGCTCTGATTACTGTACTTACTCGCTTGGTTGTAAATACAGGTGGGAGTGGAAGTTTTATAAAGCAGACACATAACATTTGCCTAATGATTATTTCGTGCGATTTTTGTATTCTTGCAACTAGTAAATATTTGGGCCTAGGTCATTACACACACACACACACACACACACACACACACACACACCACCGCACTCTGTTTAACCCCAGATTATCCAGCACTGAGTTGTGTTGCATTTATGGATTTCAAATTTATTGACATTTGACATCTGAAGGGTTTTCACCTGACCAATAGGAACCTCTGCCACCAATGGGAATAGCTGCAGAGGATTTCAACAGCCATGGGAATGGCAAAAAAAGTCATTAAATCATATTGGAAAAACAATGTGCTCATACATTTGAGTCTTACCAGTAAATCTTCCTGCAAGGTCTGGACCACCTAGTGGGGATATTCAAAGGCAGGGGAGACAGAGAGAATTAGAGATATGAATTAAAGCTGAAGTGAGCAATCCAAAACTCACCACAGCTCTTTGAATAAAAAAAGAAAAAGAAAAAGGCAGAAGCATGGTGGGTCAACTTTATTGGAATTAAATCCCTCACTGGATATGTATGGCTTGATTTATAAGCACCCTGAGGAAAGGGAATGCACATAGCTCCAGATTATTTCATACAGTTTGTATGTGGGAGGTGGAAGATACAAAAAAACATATGGAATAATTTTGATTTGATTTTTTTTTAAATTGCAGCCTGTGCTTTTACACAGATTTTTACCACCGTAATTAATTGTATTGCCTTTTTTAGGCAGGAAATATGGAATTGCAGACTTTTCAGTCTTCATTTCGAGGGAACTTTTTTTTTAAGAGAGAGTTTATTTTTAGCTTCTCTTATTTAGATCATAAAGCCACACATCCTGGAAGTATACAACAGGCTTTGAAGAGAGTAGGGATCTCTTGGGCTGGTGTCAGCATTAAAGAATATTTTATCTTGCTAAAACAGAAATAGTACTGTCTGTACAATCATCTCCCCAGAAGCAAAAATCCTGAGGTACAAGAAGTTTCTTTTAGTGTGTACACTGAAATAAAAAGATTGGGGCTCTTTTGATATTACAGAGTTTGTTTGTGAGCATCCTATTACATTCTATTCCATTCCCACAACTGTATAAATATGTTTTATACCTGAGGCCTTAACACCACTTGGTACAACATCTTAAGAAGTGGGTTTATATCTATGAAAGCTCATACTAAAATGAAAATCAGTTAGTCTTAAAGGCACTGCCATATTTCCTTTGTCTCCTCTCCTTTCTTCCTTTTTATGATTGTTAGTAGGCTCTCAAACACTGTGCTATAGGAAAGACTATGGATTCTCAGATGTAAAACTACTATATCAGAGAAGCAAAGATGTTATCTGAATCTGAGCAAATATCTTGAGTGCAATCTAATGGACATGTGTTCACTGGTACAGCTCTCTAAGTTCAATGTCACTCATTTCCTGCTAAGTGTGCATATGACTGCAGCCTGAATCAATCAACAAGTACATAAAACTGGAAAATAAAATGCCAAAGTTAAATGAGTGTCAGATAAAGTGCCTAGGAAAGCTGATGCTCAAAAGAAGTATTAGTGAGAATCTGAGAAGGTAGAAGTGAGATAGTGAATCACACTGCACTTCAAGTGGAGCAGAGAAGAAAACAAGCAAGCATGTTGGAATGGTTTGAGTGTTGAACTAGCATGCTGAGAGAATAGGCTTCAAATCCCTGATCATCCAAGGAAACCCACTGGGAAACCCACTGGGCATGTCACACTCTCTTAGCCTCAGAGGATGGCAATGGCAAACCTCCTCTGAATGAATCTTGGCAAGAAAACCTTGTGATAGGGTTGCCGTAAGTTGGATGTGACATGAAGACACATTATAACAACAGAGAAGAGAAGATAGAAGACTTTAGCCAGAATTATTTCTCCAACTGGCAGCTGAAGAAGTATTTAATTTAACACTTGTTAATTTGATAGTAATTTAGGTAAGAAAATGAACATCAAAATGTGATTGCTGAATTCAGAACATACCAGACAGCCAGAAGAAATGTATAACAAAGTGTATCTGTTTCTCTGCCTTCACCATAGCTTTAAACTGTAAACTATAGATATCTGAAGCCTAGCATGCATACTGAAGCGACCCTTAGAGTGTATATCTCAGGGTTATTTAGTTTTTTTAGCAAGATCAATTAATTTTAATTAGTTAAAACCATTCTGTAGCCTGCAGTACAGTATTGAGGGCCTTTTCAGTACAATGATAGCACTGCCATGGTGACATAGTGAAACATAGTGCTGTAATTGTGGAGTGTGAAAGGGTCCCTGAGTCACTGGGTTAGATTGAGCTGCTGCGTTGTTAAGCAGCAGACATTAGTCTCCTCGGGACTAAGGTGCTGAGTTGCATTCAAATAATTGCACCTGATTTTGAGTGGGCTTAAATATTTTAAATTTCTGGTCTTGCTCATGGCTGGAACAACATAGAAATCTTACTTTCAATAACTCAGTTGAAGCTTTTCTGTGTCTTGGCTATGTGTGTATTGGAGGCGAGAATGAAAATTTCTGCTGCCTGTTATGTATAAGGCGAGTGAAAGGCTGAGTACTGGGGGTGGTAGGAGAGAAAAAACAGTGAGAAAGAAAAAGAGTGGCATGTACAGTTGCCATATTGTCCAGTTGGCTGGGTTTTACATGAATTCTTGCCATACCACCTGGTGCTTATTTACACTGTTAGCTGGCCTGAATTCTAAGACTTCATTAGAAAAAAAGAGAGTAAAGGTATATCTGTGTTGCAGAACTGCAGGTTTCATACCACTTTTCCATGCCATCTTTTCAGAGTAACTCCGCCCCCACTGTTCTTGTTTTAGCTCAGTAATCCTTACAGTAACCCCAAATGAGGTTAATAGGATTGTTTCCATTTTGCAAACAGGATGTGGACATGATAGTGGGCATAGGTGCCATGAAATAATTTCAAAAGCCTCAAACAGCATTCCAACTTCTGTGGAATCCTTATTCTGGGGAAGTCCCACCTGTTTGAATATCTAGTTCTCCTTCAGGTGAAAAATACACAGGGGCTCTACAAGAAAAAAAGATGGAAAAGATTTCATGGGATACACTAAAGACCATATATCCCTGTATGAACCTGCTAGAACTATAAGATCTACAGGAGAAGGCTTTGTCTCAGGCCCTTTCCGCACGTGGTTATTAAGGCGGGCCAACGTGTCTTGCCACAGAGGTCTTCTGCATGTTGGAGTGGAGTAGGTTCAGTTTATTTACCTTTGTTCCGCATGTAATTCCAACTAAATGCACCCCCATGTGGTGGTAAAGCACACTATTTGAAAAACGGAAGAAATTGGTTTTCCAATTTTCCAGATCGAGCCGATTCATACTTTCATAGGGGTGCAGACACATACAATCGCATCAATGTGAACTGGTAGTCAGCAGAGGGCTCATGGGAGGGGCCGGGGGGTAGTATGGACTTTCGCATGTATGCATGTATGCACGTATGCAATGACGTACTAAACTATGCCAAAACAAAAAAAAAAGGCCAAGCACAGCCGATGGGACAGGAGTGACCATGGCAGAGGCAGTGTGGATTCATGAACTCTCACTCCTCCAAATTAGAATGGAACATACACAGTAGCTGTGCAGAAGGAAATGAGGGAAAGTCCACCTTGTTTCGAGCCCAGAAAATCCGGTAAGAAATGACACAAAACAATTCACCAGCCTTATGCGGAAAGGGTGTCCCACTCCTGTCCCAGATTCGCCTGGTGAGGACACAGGACAGAGCCTTCTCAGTGACTGCTTCCACCTGTGGAACCCTCTTTTGTGGGAGGTAAGCTGGCTGCCTCCCTGCTTTTCTTTTGTTGGCAGACAAAAACATTTCTTTTAAAGCAGGCTTTTAATGTGTGAACAGGGGAGCTTTTTATTTATTAATTAAGCTGTTTTTTAAAAAATGTTGTTTTTGAAATTTTACATTCTTGTTAAAGTTTTTAATTGTTTTAAAAGTCTTTAATGTTTTCAACTCGGGGGGGAAATGGCATATAAATACAATAAATAAATCCAAATCTCTTTAGTGGCAGACTGTGCATCCTTGCATTATAGATTGTTTTTTAACAACGTTTTGCTGACAGCTTTTGAATGGGAAAATGGTGTGTCTTGCACCACCTCATTCATGATCCATCACATCATTTACATAATGCACAAATGATAGCATATGTCAACACAAGGAGGGAGGGACGGAGGACAGAGGGAGAAGCACATTTCTGGTGCCAGGTAAGAATGCAGAAGAGATTTAGGACCAAGGATTGCAACAAAGCAAAATTGATTGGTTGGAGAAAAGAGAGAAGAAAAAGGAGTGGGGAGAAGAGGAGTGAACTGAGTGGTTTCTAACCCAGTTGAAACTGTCCTGGTTGAACAAAAACCAGAATGGAGCAATAGAAATGGGTGATGGTCAGACAGTGTGTTTGAGCACAAGCAACTATTAAATATGAGAGACAGACATTTTCACATGTAGTCACAGGAAAGAAGACATAGAACCATATGTGAATGATTTAAAACGATTCACACAAATTCTTGAATCTGGAGAACAATGTGAGAATAGCATATGGCATAGCGTACACCATAAAGCTGATAGACTGCAAGCCTGATTACTGAGGGCCAAACCAGACATGTTAACTGTGTGAATGCAATCAATTGGCAGGTTGTTTGATATTTACATATTCTGGTCTTCTGGTATCTATAAACTGTGGCAAGTAGGAAATTGGACATTTGACTCTTTTTTCCCCCTCCTTGCTGATGTTCTGACAAAGATCATTTCTCCCAAGCTCCTAGCTGACTTTCTAAGGAAATTCCTGTTGGAGTCAGTCTTTTGATAAAGACTTAAAGATGGCTGATAAAGATGAAAAGGTGATTGCTTCCAGGCTGTGGATATCTTGATATCTTTTCTTTGGTAGTCTGGGCTGGCACCTTCTCTGGACTCATCCTGCCAGCTGGCAAAGCTCTTTTTATTTAGATAAGCCTGTGCCCATTAGCTGTTGCTTCAGAAGGGGTATGTATACTTATACATATACTATACATATATACATATGTGTGTGTGTGTGTGTGTATAGCAAAAGAAAAACAGATAAAATAATCATAATACATTCATTTTATATATATAAGAGAGAGAGAGAGAGGGAGGGAGAGGGAGAGGGAGAGAGAGAGTGTATTATGATTATTTTGTCTGTTTTTCTTTTGCTATTTTTAAATATTTGTTTTAACATCAGTGCCATTTTAATATAATTTATTGAATTGTTTTTATTTTGTTGATTGATTTTAGCGATACTTCTTCTTCTTTCAGAATAAAGTGTACAGGACAACACAATACAATTTTCAATTCCCAGAATATATACACTTCTGATTCCCCAAAATTGCCTTTCAATGTTATGTCCCCTATATACTACTTAGCGATACTTAGCGATCGATTTTAGCAATACTTTTTAAATCTATTTTGTGAATCACTTCAGGTACCCTAATGGGGCAAAAGTGAACTATAAATTACGTATTATACACACATGTGTGCATGTGTGTGTGTGCGTGGTAAATAACTCTATAAACTGAGACCCTTGAATGTGGGTCAACTGATTAAACAGGCTCAGAGGCCATGTGATTAGTGATTAATATGGTAAGATGTGTGACTATACATTCCTTTTAAAATTATAGCAATAAACTTGGATCTGTGCACAATTTTATGGAAATCACAATCTTCTTTTTTTGCAGTGCACTTTCTCTTTTTAGGCCTTGCACAAATCATCACAGAATTGAACCCTAGAGAAGGAGCCATTTTGAAATTAGCTGGGATAAAAGATGCCCAGCACTATAGACTTTCCCCCACACTGCTCTCTTTAGTGGTATTATTTTATAAAGTTTGCAATGGCAGATATTATACGGTCTCTTCTTTTGGAAATACCAGCTGAACACCTAATATTTCATTCTCTTTCCTTTAATGGACAATGGTTCCCTGTTTCTCAGTGGGTAACACTGCTTGGCCAGGACTATCCCAGGACCTAAGATTTCAGCACACAAAGCTGAGACCCAGGTCTTTTCCGCACTAGAATGCTCCAGTGCTATTATTCCACTTTCAATATCCTATGGAATCCTGGGATTTGCAGTTTAGGGAGGGGCCTTTGATACCAGAGAGGCAGGCCGTTTTGATGTTATAAAGGCAATGTTACAAGTGGCAGCTGCTAAATGATATATTAAACATCAACCACAGTTGCAGAGTATGCCATTCAAATAAATATCACCAAGAGCCCTTTCACACTGCACCATTATAGCACTCTGATCCTACTTTTAACTAAGGACTCCTGGGATTTGTAGTTTAGGGGGCAATGTTTAGAATTCTCAGCCAGAGAGCTCCAATATTTCACCAAACTGCAAAGTCCAAGATATAATAGGATGTTTCTGTGGCCGTAAAAGTGGGATCATAATGCTACAATTGTGTGGTGTGAAAGGACCTCGGCTTGAAGAACATACAAATATTTTTCAAGGCAGCACTCTCATCTTGAGATTTCTCCTCACCCTGAGAACTGGAGAAGAAGGGTGAGGATTTGGGGACCAGATGCTATGAGCTGAGAACCCTATGTAAGCCAGGGCAACAAATAATTTGAAAGCACATGTTGGCGTTTCGCAGTGTGACTCCGAATTGTGTTCAAGATATATCTCTGTGTTTTGTGAATGAGCATATTTGACTCTATTTTTAAAAATGATATTGTTATTACTATGTATTTAGAGTTGTATTGTCACATAATTTATGGGTTATAATGATTTTTTGTCTTTTACTGACGATGAGGGGTTGTTTTTCTTTTCTGCTGTAACTTAAGACTTTTTATTTTATTTTATATTTTGGCTGTGGGAAGTGACACAAAACTTTAATAAATGAATGAACGATGAATGAATATATCACCCAGAAATCTCAGCCAAGCCATTCCCCCTCAAGGATAGCCATAAAAAAAAAATACAAATTCACATTAATAATGAAGTGTATTTCCCACAGAAGCTGTTCTATATCCTGAGGTGAGTAGGCAAGGAAGCAGCTGATGTAGTTTCCTCTCGAAGAGCCAAGCAAATTCCCATAAATCTAGTGTAAGGCTAAAGCCCATGTTAGGCCTTCTCTCTCTCTTTCACTTAATGGAAACTTTTCTAAAATGGAATATGTATAAGGTCAACATATCAAATATATTCTAAAATCAATTAACCTCCTGGCTTTTATGTGATTAATTTATCAATTAAGGAATTACATTTGAATATCTATACAGATTGCTGTGTCTCAATGAAGGGGACATTGTCAGGTTCCTTAGAGGTGAGAATAATTTAAGGGCAAAACAGCTTCTAGTTTTAAGCTATCTGCTGGTTTTGAACAAAGACTAGGCGGTAGGGTTGAGCTACCTTTAAGATGTTATCTTTTTAGTCAATGGAAAATAGGAAAATGTGGCCTTCATGAAGGAAAAACCATCAACTCCTTAAGAGAAGGCTTTATCTTTTTCAGTTTGGTGTCTCCATGCATGACTTTAAGGAAAGACATGGCCCATTTCCACACTACACGGTTATAGTGCTATTATTCCATTTTCAACATCCTATGGTGTCCTGGGGTTTGCAGTTTAGGGAGGGGAATTTAGAATTCTCAGCCAGAGAGCTCTTTGGCCTCGGGAAACTACAAACCCCAGAATTCCACAGGAAGTTGAAAGTGGAATAATAGCACTATAACAGTGTAGTGCAGGAATGGCTGTAGTAAAAGATGCCTAGCATGATAGGTATTCAGAATCATAAAACTGCAAGTGATTTGATGACATTAGGTCCATCCCATTGCCATTTACATGCTCTCTAACACTTCACAGATAAAAGTTGGAACACATTTGGCCAAGCAACATCACAGTATGGTCGAGATGGCAAAAAGTTAATAATACACAAGCTAGCTGACGTTCCAGCAGTTTGCTTTTGACTGAGCCTACAAGAAGAGCAAAATCCTGCCCCCTCCTGTTTTCTCCCACTGCTGCATTAATTACATGTAAAGTACTTTTGCCCTATGAAGGAATCCGAGGACAAAGGGGAAAAGTGGGAGAAGGGAGAAACTGGAACACTTTAAGAGCAGCTGAAAAAAGGGAACAATAGAGGTTTAATCAGGACTGTCTCTACTGAAATCAGGATATTCTGAGGTATGTTATTAGAAGATTTCATGTCTAGGAGTACTGGTATAGAATCAACAACAGACCTAAAACCTTGGCCCTTTCCACAGGATGTTGTCGTCCCATCGTGGTGATGGGAGAAGGACAGGGCCGTGATGATAACTATGCACGATCTCGTTGCGATCCCATCTTTCTCCCATCCCCAGGTGGCACAATCACGGAGTAAATTGTGATAGATGATGATGCTGTGATTGAGGAGCAACTGATTGTGCAGGAGGCCGAACCAGTGAGTGAGCAAGTCAACCTGAAAACATTCCCTGCACTGGAAGGTCAAACAGAGACTGAGTTGCCCCAGCCAGCTCATGACAGAGAGGGAACCAGCAGTGATGCAGAGGAGTTGCAGCCAGTTGTGCCCATCAGCCCTCAATCACGCAGACGGCTGAAACGGGTTGCGAAGAGGGAGGCTGCTTGGACTAGGCTGAGGAAACAATAACAAGCAGCACCTGCACACAGGGGCTATTTAAGTCTGCCGGTGTGGCTGCTCCTTGCTTGCAGCAAAATATTAGCAAGCCCTCACAACTTTTGTGTCTCCTGCTGCCTGAAACCCTCTGGGCAGATCTCTGCCTCCTGAACCTCTGGACTGGATTTGACCTGGCTCAGCTTGTGTTTTCCTGGTGTTTGGTATATTCGGACTCCCCAAGTGTTCCTGGCCTCTCTCCTCCCTTGTTGGCTGCAGCCTGGCAGGGAGAAATTCCTGGCATAAATCATTGATAGCTTTTCCTCGTTAATGACCCATGATCGCACCACCATTGCAGACTTACCTGGTTTGCAGAGGGTCCAGAAGCACAATGGCTGCGCTTCCTGCCCCAGCATAGTCTGGGAAAGTATCCAGCTGCACTGTGGAAATAAGAGGTGGGGCACTTCCTTCATTTGCGGAGGCAGCCGATATGAAGGGGAGTGCTCCTGTCACACATCCTTCCCAGCAGAGCTGCTGCTGGAATCCCCACGGGAGGCCATTGGAAGAAGGTAGGGTGCAGAACAGGCCCTCGATTTTGGGAGGAGGAGGAGGAGGAAGGGGTTCCTTAATATCTCATGTTTACTTTAGAAGTTGCTATTTAGAAGCTGAAACTTGAATTTGAAAATGCAGTTTGTCTGCTGTAGAAAAGCCATTATTATCTGAGTCAAATGAGACGTTGTGCACAAAGTGCTCCAGTTTAGAATATCAGCCAGCTAACTGGGCACAGCGTACTCTATGCTTTGTCTCCTTTCACTGCATTCCATGCTCCCATTTCCTGCCTCATCCCCACATTGGGCAGTAGTTTGTGTCCACTGATTGCACTCTGAACTTCACTATAGTATATTTGGGTCCTCCCTCCCCTTTATTTTCCTTTGTTTTTTCCCTCCCCACTGAAATCCTTGGTTACTGTCTAATATTTTCTAGAGCAGGTCTTTGAAGTGCACAGAGTAGGTCTAGAGTAGGTCTTTGAAGTGCAGTGGGAAGTGATGACGTCCATTAGACCCTTTGTTCCACCAACAGAAACTTAATATTGGATATTTTATCTTATAATTACACTCTGTGTGAACATGGAATGCTGTTAGTGGAGAGGGATCTGGATGTCATTGTTTTCTGTTTGTAATCCTTCCATTTTCACATCTTTTTTTTTTCTTACCAGAAGAAAGAAACTATTAAGAACAGTGCACAATGTCCCTCTGTCCATGAGGACTTATGGTATAATGGTAAGGAGTTTAGGTGACACCTCAAGATTCAACACTCTTACTATAGGTGTAGTTTAACCTCTGTTGAAATTAGAGAAAGCTTGGAAATCCCACATACATATTCTGAGGCTGACACTGCAAAAATGTAGGGGATAAATGTAATATAAATATAACTGTAAGTTGCAAAATACAATTCATTTATTTTGACAGTCTTTTTTTTTGTCTTGTTTTATGCATTCCATGCACAACAGTGGGGCAATAATGAAGAACAGAAATATTGTGTGCCTAATCATCTTTGAAAGATGCTTCTCTAATCCTTACTTGCAACAGGAAATGTCTGCTCTTCAGTTATTCCTTTAGGCTATGGTCATTTTTTTAAAAAATCTTTCATTCTTAAGTTATCTTTAAACTGCCCTTGATCCTTTCAAATACTGGGATGTAAATACAGATATACCGAATTCTTTAAAGCCTTTTTGTATGTTCTTGCCGCAGGTCCAGTTGGTGGATCTCAGGATGTGATTAAAACAACAGCAGCAGCAAAAACAAGACCAACAGTGACAACCAAAGTGGATCCCATAAGCTTAGCATTTTTTCCAGCTCTTGTCCTATGCTTCTTTGGGAATTGAATCTGCCTGTAGTAGATTCAAAATCACATTGTTTGTGGGAAACCTATGGCTAGATCATTCAAGGTTTTCTTAATGAATTCCAATATGGAGGTGCCGACCTTACAGAGAAATAGGTGGATAAAGCTTAATCTTCCCTGCCAGGCTTTCCTGGTCAATATTTCCTCCTCCAGCTACTTTTTGCTCCATTGCAAAAAAGCTACTGTTTGTTTCACCTCTACAAGAGGGGATTAAGGGTCTTGTCTTTAAAGTATCCCAAATTCCCGAGCCATATCTGTATCCACTGAAAGGGTGAATACATGTCTAGAAGGAATAAGGAATGTACAGTCTTTCAGATATTGATGGAGCATAACTCCCATCAGTCTTAGCCAGGATAGGCAATACTGAGGGACAACAGGAGCTGCAGTCAAACATCTGGAAGGGCAAAGCTGTCTTGTACTATAGCATGAGCCTTTCAGAAAAACAGATCTAGTAAATCATAATAAATAACCTATCAGAATAACGTGGCAAGTATGGTGTTAACTACTTATAATTTCTAACTTATTTGTATAATTTGCTCAGGGAGAATTCCAAATGTATATTTTCCCTTAAATTAGACTGTGTCTAGTTAAACATATCATTTTGTAGCATTGTTAGCTCAAGGAGTATTTACATCCTGTGGAAAGTCATCAGATACTAAGCATGCTGTGTGTTGGCAGAGGTGATACGGGAAGTGAAAGCTTAGGAAGAAGGAAAGCGGATGTAAGAGCCTAACTTTTTGGAGTAAGCAAGGTAACTTGGACCTTACCTTTCACCTTCCCTCATTGTGTTACCTATCCCCAGCTGCTGGAGATTATCTGGAGGCGTAATGTTTCACTTCCTTATCCCCTTGTGTCCCACAGTCCTCTGCCAGAGGCATCAATGTTCAGGCAGAAAACATGCAGGGAACAGAAGCAAGGCAAAGCATAGAGCCAAGAACACACCCACACATCAAAGAGGGAGGGATATGACATCAGCAGGTGGCGACAACGTTTGCCAAAAAGAGTCAGCTCTGTGTTGTTTCTTACAAGTGCATATTCATGAAAAAGGTTGTTGGGGTTTCTTTTCTGGATGGGTGGTGGAAACACACATATATACAATGATGTAGTCATGAACTAGAAGAGGGAGATTTGGATAACTATCCATGTTGTAGATCTGGGTTTTTACGTATTGTACTGGTTCTTTATTTTATAGGCCAGCTGGGCAAAGGAATTCTGAATTTCAATACCATTTTGCATGGTGTGTGTGTGAGACAAGTACATCTACACTACAGTGCACCCTTCACATACATGGGAATTCTGTTCAGGAACCCTCATGTAAAACAAACAAAAATGGCTAATTCTCTATTCCATTATCATCAATAGATGCAATGTGTGTGCACCTGCCCTGCTGCAGGTGTGCCTCCAGCACAACCATGGACAATAATAGGGCATGAAACTTTGCACAACCTCTCATTTGTGTGTACAGAGGTAATGTCAGCAGAGGGTGGATTGTACACAGTTGTTGCAATTTGGTACCACTCACTGCCATGGCTCTATCCTGTAGAAGCCTGGGTGTGGCTTAGAGAGATGCTTAGAATTATTGCCTAGAAAGCTCTAGTGCTGAAATCCATCGTAGTACACTAGAGCCTGCCAGCAGAGAACTCTAAGGACACCACCAAACTGCAAATCCCATGATTCTGGAGGATGGAGCCATAGCAACAACAAGGTATCAAACTGCTATAATTGTTGGGTAGATATATTCTAAGTAGGAGGGTGACCAAAATGGTGAAGTGTCTGAAAGTCATGCCCTATGAGGAACAGCTTAGGGAGCTGGGTATGTTCAGTCTGCAGAAGAAAAGGTTAAGAGGGGACATGATAGCCATGTTTAAATATTTGAAGGGATGTCATGCTAAGGAGGGAGTATGCTTGTTTTCTGCTGCTCCAGAGACTAGGATAAGGAGCAATGGATTCAAGCTGCAAGAAGAAGATTCCACCTGAACCTTAGGAAGAACTTCCTGAAGGTCAGAGCTGTCCAACAGTGGAATATGCTGCCTTGTAGTGGAGTCTCCTTCTTTGGAGGTTTTTAAGCAGAGGCTGGATGGCCATCTGTCGGGAATGCTTTGATGTATGTTCCTGTATAGCAGGGGGTTAGACTGGATGGCCCCTGTGGTCTCTTCCAACTCTATGATTTTATGTAATCACTATTGAACTACCAGGTTGAAAGATTTTGTATTTTGAACCAAACTGAAGTGATTTGCCATTTATGTTCATTTGAAAGCCTGGTCCTACCATTTTCCTAAATTAGAGCAGGGGCAAATTATGGCCTTCTAGATGTTGGATTGCAAATCCCATCATCTCTCACCATTGGCTGTATTAAGGCTTGTGGGAGTTCCGATCCAACAATACCAGGAGGGCCTCAAGTTTTCCACACCTTGTGTTAGAGGCAAACCAAAGGAAGTGTTATATTAGTTCAACGAAGACTATACCTTCAATTAGTTCAATGAAGAATATACTTTAATTGGGGACAAACAGCAGAAGAATTTCTTCATGGCTTGCTTATAAGTTTCCTAAAAGGATCTGACTGTCTACTGTTGTAGAATTTTGGACTAGACAGACTTTTGGTTCTGTCCAACAGGGTTCATCTTATGTTCTAATGACTGTGTGATGTTGTGCAAGGAGATGACTTAAGGAACAGCCACACCCTCATTTTCTGCCTGGACTGCCAAAAGTATAAACAGATCATTTCTTTGTAGGAGCAGAATTCCTAGCCACAACCTTGTCTGAATAATATTCATAAAAATAGAACAATATTTTCATCTGTCTTAAAGTGATGATGAATATGGACTACTTCACACATAATGGACACCGTGTGAATGATAGCAGAAATATATCTGGGTGGCCATGTTCCACACAGTGAAAAGTAACATTTGAAAGGTGAAAACCATGTGATTTTACTCAAACATGAGGAAGTCTCCATTTCAGAACCATACAGAAACTTCCCATGCAACTGGGCTGATCCATGTGCTATCTATACTTCATCCTACCACATACCATATGCCCAACATATGGAAATGATTTTCCTTTTCACCAGCCTCCATAAAATGTTCATGATGACAGAGTTCTGCAGTTTATATATCTGCTGAGGTCAATGTGTGCATTCAAAACTCCTCACATAAAGATCTAGAAACTACTTGCATGTTTTTAGTCTTTTTAAAAACCAGATCTTTAAAAAGTTACTTTTTTTGCATAACAGCTCCTAGAAGCCCCAGCAAGCATGGACAGTGGATTTTTTTTAAAAAAAGAAGTTATAATTCTTTGATAAAAGCAGGAAAGCATTAAGAATACGCTGACAATCTAGAACCAATAAAAAGTATGGGATATGTGGGAATTCAAGTAGGGAGACAGTGTGTGCAGAGTGGTTAGGTGTCAGATTAGGACTAGAGAGATCTAGTTTCAAATCCCCACTCATACATGTGGTTGAATGGGTGCCCCTGGGTCAATTGCTACGGCTCAGCCTAACCTGTTTTACCAAGGCATTGTGGGAATAAGATGGGGAGAAAGAGAACAGGTCTTGAACCTTTTGGAAGGACTGCAGGACATAAATGCAACACAAATGATTCAGCCTTGTGTGTTATCTTGTCTCAACAACTCACTGGGTTGTTGTGAAAATAAAATGAGAAAGACAATAGATCTTGAACTTCTTGGAGGGAATGTTGGATATAAATGTAATATATGAATGACTGAGCCTTGTATGCCATCCCACCTCCAACTGTGACTAAACAAGGCCAATCAGTAGGCTTCTTAATAGCCAAAGGCTAGAGCAGATCATATGGTATTTTCTGTTTTTGATAAAAGATATCTGTCTTGTACACTGCTCTGAATAACAGAGAGACTCTCTTGGCATCTTTCCCCTTTGACAGTAGTTGGTTGTGATACCTACTTTATCTTGTTAGTACTCTAGCCTGCACAGAGTACTTTCATGCAGAGTGGAAGGAAAACACAGCAGACTATTTTATCCTTGCATGTGAAGGCAAATAATAATGGGAGTTTTCTCTCCACTGTAGGATAAAATGAATATTCCTCTGTGATATTCTCTCTGCACTGAAGAACCTGAAATGTTGTGGAGGAATTATTCAGTGGGAAAAATGTTTTTTTTCCATACAAACCTGCAGTTTTTAATGCAAAAAACAAATTTCCTATGCAGTATGTTCTGCACAGAAAACCCATGTCCTGAGCATAAGACAGGGTTTGTTTCCTCACAAAATACTCCTGCCGTAACACTTCAGGATGTTTGAATAATAGGAGAATATTTCACACAACTCTTGCTGTTTCCTTATTCTTCTCAATAAGCTTTCCCAACTGCTAGGAGACCCATTTTCAGCCTGAAAACAAAGAAATAAAAATATTCTTTCCATGTCTACTTGCATGTAATATTTGTTTTAAAATGTATTCTCTAACTGTCAGACGTGACAATTTTAGTCTTTACAGTCTCTCTTGACCTTCCATAGTGTCATAAAATTATTAGCTGGCATGGCCATGAAGGCAATCTGGTGCATTTCAGATATTTTGGAATCCCGTAATTCCTTACAATTGGCCATATTGGATATGGCTTATGTGAGTGTTAGTCTGTACCTTCTGGAGGACACTAGGGTGCTGACCAATGAACCAGAAGTTAGCAAAAACAAAAAAAAGAAAGGAACAAGTGTCATAGGGCTTGCCAGCAAAATTGGTCCAGTTCAAGACATTTTACTTCCTAAGGAAAAGGACAATATGGCAACCCTCCTCCTTCATTCCACAGACAAAAGTTAACTTGTGTGGCAGTTAAATGTTTCTAATGGTATAGTATCTCTCACATATCTTTCAAGTGTTCCAGTTTGGTAGGGGTAGCCCTGATTCATCCTCTCATATCCCACTTTTTCAGCTGTTTTTAAAATACCTAGTTTTTCTCTACTCCCACTTTCCCCCTTCATCCTGGCTCAATTCTATTGCTGTAAAATAAGTTCAAAGTGAAAATGGAGTTTGCACTCAATCAGCTCAGTGTGGGGAGAGGAGAGGAAGGGGCACATTCTTGCTCTTCCCAGTAGTCTCAGGCAAAAGCAACTTCTGCAGCGTCTCCTAGCTTTTGTGTTCTTCCTCATTAATAACATTTGCTTTGTCACACATGTCCCAGTTTTCATTGCCAGAGGGTATGCTTTCACCACACCTAAAGACAACAGTCCAATTTAGAAGAATATGACATGCTGTGTGAAATACAGTTTTGTCTTCCAACCAAGGGGAGTAGCTAGGGAGTGCAGAAGAAACCCCCAAAGAGTGTCATTGTCCCCTCACCACCTCTGCTACCCATGGCAGTTGCCACACTCTGCTTAATAGCAGGCCTGATCCTGTACCAAAAGCAGGAGAAACACTCACTCTCACCAGAACATATAATTCAACTTACCTCATGTCCTGGGCCATTATTCTTGACTCCCACTAACTAATCATATTTCACTGTTTTTGTGGCATTTCTTCCTGCCCTCATCCTTGACTTGAACATATAACATACTTTCTCAAAAATGAAAATGGCACAGAAAAGAAACAACATCAAGAATGGGAAAATCAACCAACCAATGAACCGACCCAAAAAAGCCCTTCCTTTTTATTTTGGTATACTTAACACATGCAGTTATCGGTGTATTCTATAGATCATTTAACAAATTGCTTTGCAATCCTTCCAGGGCGTGGTATAAATGACTGATTTAAAACCTCTGCATTGTTCAAGCTGCATTGTTCTTCATCAAGTTGAGTCATTTTTATGTGAAGTGTCAAGCTCTTCTAACAAATAACTGCTGCCAGACAAATCAAGTTCCTCATCTTAAAGCTATGGCTAAATAGTTTATAGCTTTAATCTGCTCACTGAGGTGTGCAGTCTATGACAGTAATTATAAATGCAAGGAGAAATTATAGCTGAATGCTTTAACTGCATTAGGAGCCATTTGATGAACATCCATGATTGCCTGCTCATTTTCAACAATAGAGGGCACGTTAGTGTCAACGCATTAGAGGATTTTCAGTTTTGTTCGGCTCTTTCTTCCATTTACCACCGAGTTGTCAGTTGTCTCCTATAAAGTGGAAAGGGGGAGGAAGCACCACAGAATCTTTAAACTTGATGGGTTTGAAAAAGAGAGAGAGAAAAAAGACAAAGGAGGAAATAGGGAGAAAAGCATCCTTGTTTATCATTATGCATCTTTTTCTTTCCCCTTTTGTAGCATCCTTATTTTCAAATTGATTCTTTTCAGCGAGTTGCATATTTACCTACCAAAGGCTTTAGCAAATACACTCTGCTTCAACAAGTGTAGAATTTGAGTTAGGATTTAGCTTTAGAACAGGTTTCTGAGTGCCTGGGTTTAGCCCCAGAACTTAAGAAAAGTACATCAGACAACATACAGGAGGATTTCTCACCACCAAGTTAACTTCGAACAACACTTTGTGAATTTACCAAGTCTAAGTTTTCTCCTGGGCAAAATCTTCTGCAATAAATGGAATCACTTCATGAGTTATAATCAGAATATACCGTCTTTAAACCTACTCAAGGTTTCAATCAGAGCTCAGAAACATTACTCTCTCTGTTTTGGACTGTCTGGTTGTGTGTCTTCAAGTCCTTTCTGACTTATGGCAACCCTAAAGTGAGCCTATCATAGGGTTTTCTTGGCAAGATTTGTTCGGGGGGAGGGGCTTGCCTTTGCCTTCCCCAAGGCTGAGAGAGTGTGATGTGCCCAAGTCACCCAGTGGGTTTCCATGGATAAGTGGGGATTCAAACTCTGGTCTCCTGAGTTCTAGTCCAACACTCAAAGCACTTTACCATGCCAGCTATTTTGGAGTACAGCTCTCAGATCCCCTCAGTAAGTGCTGGGAGAGACAGGGAATTCTCAGAATCCAACAGTAAGATTTCTAAGCTCTGGTTTCAAAAAGAAGATACATCCCACCAACTTTCCACCTACATTTTCCAGAGCTTGGAAAGTTACTTTTAAACTGATGAATATAGTGACATACTGAAGCCCTCCCTAACTGAGCAGTAGTGGGATGATGCTCTGGAACACATTTCCCCTGTCTGGAGTAATTCCCACTCATATCAGAGATCACTTCTTGTACTTTTTATAGATGAAAAATAGCTTTGGCTTTTCCAAGCATAAACCCTCCTTCTGCTATACTGGCCAGTATTCTCAATCAGCTGCTTAAGTAAATATAGATAACTAGATAAACTCTCCTGGCCTGATCCCACACAGTCTTGATGGAAACATCATTCAATCATGTTCTGATTGTCAGAAGAATGGACTTTCTTCTCCCATGCAGCTGATGCCTGGTGAAGTATGTTTGTGACCAAGTAGTGATTGTGAATATAGAACAGTTACGGATAAATAAATCTAGCTGATAGAAATACTGGCCACTGACTATAAATCACATGATATAAGAGAGGTATAAGAGAAAACTGACAAGGCACAAATAGAAGGCATTAAGATAAATGGATGAATTGAATTTTTTTAAAATTAAAGATTAAAATTTTAAATACAGAAATAAATTTTAAATACAGAAAAAAATACATTCAAAGCACATAGTCTGAATACTAAAAGGAACTCATATCGTATCTCTTTCTCAGGTTCAAAGGATTCTGGGTGAGAAAAAATGACAAAATTTGCAGCTAGTCAAAACTAACAGGATGATTCCCCCCCCCAAGATGGAGTTAAATCCTTAAATCTAATATAATGGTCTATTATTTTGTAAAACAAATGAATACTTGTAAGAAGTGCAGAATATGCAAGATAAAAAAATAAGTGCACTTATATTTTAAAAGATAGATAACGCTGCATCCAAAAATCACTATTCTACAATTGAGTAACAATCTTTCTGCATTTGTATTGAAGCCATTAGACCTGGAGAGGCAGTACAAATTTGACTGCTCTTTATTTTGAAATTCAATTATTCAAACATGGTTTTAATGTCAGATTTTAATTTTTCAGAAACTCACGCCTTCCAGAATCTGAAATGTTAGGGTATACTTTTAGAGGGTTTTTTTAAAAAAATAGAAAGAAATATACAGAAATACCAATGTATTTTTTTTCCTTTTGTAGTAGCTCAAGATTCCTCAAGCTTAATGTACTTTTTCTAAAGACATCAATATTCTAAAATGATCATCCTTATCAAATATGTAAGAGTTGTCCATATTTTTGCTGGCATATTTAGCTGCTTCTTGCAAGCAAACCCGAGCTTTTGTATAAGGCAGAAACTACACGTGCATGTTAATCTTTTTGAAAAGCCATGCAAGTTCTAAAATGTGTATGATTTACTTCCAACTTTTAATATAGTTTTGTTGTTGTTGTGTGCCTTCAAGTCATTTCCAAATTATGGTGTCCCTAAGGCAGAATCAAACCTCGGTCTCCAGGGTTGTAATCCAATGCTCAAACCATTATACCATGCTGGATATCAGTGTTACTATATTTTCTTCTTCTCCTGGACATGTCCTCTTTTTCAGTGCTAAAAATTCTGAGAGAGAGAAAGATTGAGACTGAGAGAAAGAAAGAGAGAGAGAGATTGGGAGACTTGGGGTGGAGGAGAGAAGGGAAACAAACCAAAAGGGAGAAGGCAAACTAGCTGAGTGAGGCAGCTGAGGGAGCTTCTGGCCATGTGAAGATGATGAAACAGGACGGTTTGGTGAAGTGAGTGAGGTAGTTTTCGGAAGAGGTAGGGAAAGAGGAATAGGAAGGCAAAACTATTGTTACTTAAATACAATTAAGGTTAGGAATATTTCTACTAGCAATGTTTACAGCTTATACAGTAGGGGCATTGAAAGTGTGAGTCAACATATGCCATTTCCACATTAGCCTCTTATAGCACTATTATTCCACTTTCAACATCCTATGGAATCCTGGGGTTTACAGTTTAGGGAGGGGGCATTTAGAGGACTGCAATAAACTACAAACCTCAGAATTCCATAGGATATTGAATAATAGCGCTATAACAGGCTAGTGCAGAAATGGCATAGTGATCAGTGGTTCAAAGTGCTCCATCAGTATATGCATTCTTTTCTTACTTTTGAAAATATGATAACCTAATTTTTAAGAACAGGTCAGGATCAAACTCTGGCGTCTTTTTTCTTTTAGCACAGCTCTAAAGATCTAGTGGAGTCTAGAGCTTGAAAGGAAAAAAAGTTAGAAAGTTTGCAGTGTAGTTAAAAACAGCCAAGCCCATCATTCCACACGATTTGTGCTATCACGCGTACTAACTAAAATTACAGTTCCCAACAACCATCCATTTACATTTCCACTGCACTTATATTCTTTTTAAAAACTAAAGTATATGGTTTGTGCATGAAAAAAACAGTGGCTGCAATAGTTACATTTTTAAAACAACAATAACAAGATTTCTTCGGTGCATGTTATCTAGACATAACCCTTTTATCCAAAATGCTCATGAATAAAACTAAGACAGAATACTTATTTTATATATTAATCTTGTCATTCTATACATGTTTATAAGGGATTAACTTCCAAAGTTCTAATGTTGTCTGAATGAACATTCAACGGACCCAGCTGTCAGGGGGGTTCTAGGTGAGTTTTCTCCCCCCGTACAAACACACTGACTTGTTTATGGAAGTTTATGGGACTTTCACACACCTTTGGCTTGAGTTGGCAGCTTGTTTTTTCCCACTGTTTCATTTTTTTTTTAACTTATAAGGGAATATCCATTAAGGTAAAAAAAAGAATAGGTCCAGAATGCCTTGTCATTGTGAACAGTGATATTACAAGCCCTTTGTCTAGATATACCCTTAGTCTTTCATCATAATGTACTTGCCAAGAATTGAGTCACATTGCAATTGATAGAACTTTTTCTTTGTGCAAATTACCTGTTCAGGCTTCAGCCACAAATTTATTTTGCTGTTTAAGAAATACATCTCCACTGTTTCTTAGGGGTTAAAAGACAACAACAACAACTCTCTCTCTCTTTCTCTGTGAGAGACAGGGTGGAGGGGGAGAGAGAGAAAGGGACAGAGAGAGGAGGTGAGGAAGAGGAAGAGAGAAATGTTCCAAATATATTTTCTCTTAACTTTTTTTGTTGTTGCATTTTTCACCTTTTCACATCTTTTATTATCAATTATGTAGAGTTTCAAGTTGTGGCACAATCATGATAGGTGTACAAACCGGTTCTCATGAGAATAAGGTTTTTTTCCCCTCTGAATTTTAGAACACTCTCATTATAATAACACACTCCCGATTATATGTCCAGAAATCAACTGCTTAAAACAAATTCACTTGGACTGTATTTTTATTGCTTTTTTTTCACATTGGCTTTTAAATGACTGTGTTTTACTGGTTAAGTGTCCAAAGGCAGCACTATTACCTTTGTACTTGGGGACCCTTCTGCAGCTGTGTGGTGTCATTTGAATATTCTCAACAGCACTAGAACCGTAATTCTTCCACTTAGCCAAACTCTTAAGTCAGTTCATTATTAAAAACACTGCACATTTATAGCTTTGGAACATGCCGTTGCAGTAGGAAAGCAATTTGCATGCTGCTGTTTTTACACCATGCGTTTCCAGGCTGTTGTGATTTTGGGCCCTTACACAAATACAGCATTATAATTCCACTTTAACTGCCATGGTTCAATCCCACGGAATCCTGGGATTTGAACTATAGGTAGGGGGATGCTCTGCCAAATAGCTCTCGTGCCTCATCAGACTACAGTGTCCTTTCGCACTACACAATTATAGCATTGCTATTCCATTTTACTTGCCATGGCTGCAACCTATGGAATCCTGGGATTGGTAGTTTGATTAAGGATTATTGTTCTTTGGCTGAGCATTCTAAATGCCTGGCAAAGGTACAAATCCCATGGTTCTGTAGGATGTTGTCATGACAGTTCAAGTGGAATCATAGCACTATAATTGTGTGGTATGAAAAGTGGCCCTTGAATTGTACGTTGACCTGGAAGTTTTAGCTGTGGTCATTTCCATCCTGTTAAAAGCTTCACTGAACTACTTTCTGCAGAGGAGGCTGCTGTTATAAGAGTAGGAGAAAGACAACACTTTTTTGCCTGGTCACTTGGCAACAGTGTCACTGAACTTGATCAGTACTCTGAATCATACCACTAATCACTCCTTTACAATGGACATTAAGGGCTGTGATTGAGGCAGTAACTATGAATCTGCACAGACCATCAGGAGGAGACTGGGAGGAGGTGTTATCACCATGTTAATGGTAGGTTTAACCCACTGCAACATAAAGTAGCTCTTCTATATGTCCTGATTTGCACCTTGTTTGCACATTAGCATTACTCCTGGCACATTAGCATTACTCCTGTGTTTACTTTTTGCCATGTGGGAGACTGCCACCAGTGTATGTCAGACTTGCCCCAGTTTCGCACCAAAATTCCTGTTCAGAGAGGTCCACATGCTTTACTGTTGGTAAAACCACACACGAAACTTCAGGGGATTTGGAAAGGAGGAATAGAACAGGTCTAACAAAGCAACCAATGGAGCTCAGAGCCTGACAAACACACAAGCATCCTGATTGTGATGGCTGCTGTTTGGTGCAGATGCTTCCGTGGTCTGTAATGATTTTTCTTCTCTTATTCACATGTTGTGGGTGCCTTCTTTTTGCAGTGAGAAATTGGACTTTTCCTAGAAAGGAACTCCTTGTTCACATCAAAGTATAATTTGAAATTCAAGGCTGATATGACTGTATCTTAAATTCTACCCAACTGTTTTAACATCTGCAAGTATTACAAGGACTTGTTGACATGGTATCTTTGTAAGATAACATTTTACAACTGTCTGAATATATGTAGCACTGCAGGCAAACTCATACATTGCCTAATTTAGGAATATGCCCAAATACCCTGAATGACTAGATCCCTTTTAATCTCAGAAGGTAATCAGGGTCAGGTGTTGTTGATACTTAAAAGGGCAGCTATGAGGGAATAGCAGGAAGTTTGGGCCATAACTTCTCAGGCTATCCGATGTAGAGGATGGGCATTTTCCCCCTAATGTGTCATTGTAGCCCATGGGCTCCAATTTTTTTCTTCTTTCTTGGAAACTTGT
Source organism: Ctenosaura bakeri (assembly GCA_948474755.1). NCBI lineage: Eukaryota > Metazoa > Chordata > Lepidosauria > Squamata > Iguanidae > Ctenosaura > Ctenosaura bakeri. The sequence goes on along the minus strand of CAOLHI010002080.1, from coordinate 160,795 downwards.
CAGGGACTGGCAGCCAATGGCTCAGGAACTGTCTAGGGACCACCACTTTGAGGAACACTTCTCTTGGTATATTCAGAAGAAGGAAACCACCTCTGAGGGAGTTTTTTTGCCTAAGAAGACCATATGAAATTGACTGGGTGTCTGTAAGTCAATGACTTGAAGGAACATACTGTACTTTTAAAGCAGGGGTGGGCAGCTGTGTCCCACCTTATATTTTGCTCTACAATTTCCATCGGTGTTAGCCAGGAGAGCCAATGGTGAGAATTTATGTGCCTATTTTCACTGCACCACTACAGCCCTTTCTGCAGCTTACCTTTTCCTGGAGCTGGGGTGTGGGGATTGCACAAGCAGCCTCCAGCAAGAGGATCTCACATCCCCACTGGTTCAGCTCCGCACGAGAGCCCTGCCTTTTCCTTCCTTCCGCAACCTGGGAGTTTCCCAGGCTATGCTGGGGCAGAAAGCGCAAGCGCCGCAGCTCCAGAGGCTCCACACACATGGCAAGTGTGCACGGGGCCCTGGAGCAATGTGTGATTGCACACCATTTTCGGCTGAAAGCCGAAAATGAAAAAGTGTGCTAGCAGCACCTGCCCTACCATGGAGCGTCACGTGATTGTGAGTGTGTCCTTCAGATTGCTCCTCACAATCGCGCGAGGCTCCAAGCACCCTTTCGCATGGAAAATGCTGTACAAAAAGGGCCTGATGTCTGGGAGCGATGTATCTACATACTGCCTTGTTTCCTTTATTGCACACGTATGCATACATATACTAGTAGTTACCAGACAGATGAATCCTTCATAGAGTATTCACACAATCCTACTGATTACAAGTCATTCAGAATTTAGCACTGCTCACTTTCACACTTACCTGGGATTAATTCCTATTGGGTTCAGTGTGATTTGCTTCTGAAAAGACATATGTTGAATTGCATTGTGCATTACACTCTGACCTAAACACACTTTGGGAATGATAGTCCATTCATCTCTCGAATTTAATTCTCAGCAAACATGTGTTTGGACTTTCAGGTGGCATACTTCTTAATAATTTAAAATTGGGAGATATGGGGCTTTGGAGTTAGCAGATTGTATCAATTATGCATCAGAGTTAAAGTGCATTTATAAACACTAGACATAAGTGTATTCTTCAGTTATTTGTTCTCTACAGTATTTCAGGATTAAAACTAGCAACATCTGTATAAATCAGGTTGTGAAAACTGTGCCCTTTGTACCAGCATACTTTATATTTAAAAAAAGAAAAAAGAAAGAAAATAAAAATAAAAGATTGTAACAACAAGAAAGGTGTGTGCTGCCTTCATTAATCTCAGTTCATTAACTGCGTGCAGTCCTAACACTAGCCAATTAAAAGGAATGTACCTCATGCATATGAGACCACAGCAGTATAAAGGCAGGTTATGATCCAGACAAGCAAATATGGGGCTGTATTTATCTCTGCAATTATGCTGAGCCAACAATTTGAGCAAGCTGAGAGATTTTCACATGCAAGGAGGCCACTAAGAACATGTAGATATACTTTTTTCCCCTTAGAAAGAAATGTGAACGTTCAAAGGGCAGTAAGATTAGCCAGAATAATTAATAAGTGAGACTTTTACATACGTTTAAGTGTGACAAAGCAGTTTATTATTACACAAATGAATCTATGATGCCATATGTTTATCTAGAAGAATCACTAAATAACCAATTTGGTTTTTTGGAATACAGGCTTTCAATGTATTATATAGACTTTGGTCTATTCAACAGTTTCAGTTACCCTCTGGTCATAGAAAATTCAGATGCTGGAAATTATGGATATCCAATTTCTAGTCAGTAAAAAAACTTCAGACAACAATTTTCCCCAACTCTCCTGAATATGAAGGGGAATGTAGGTGACAAAGGACAAACAGAATAAGTAGGAAAAATTTAGACTCTTAAGCTATAGTTCTGCTTTGGAGCACAGAAGGGCAGGGAATCTGTTTTTCTTCAGATATCACTAACTTCAAGTCCTGTTGGCCCCAACCAGCATGATCATGATCAGGAATGATGGGAGTTGTGGAGACAGATACAGAATCCCCAACCCAGGAATACAGGACACCCATAGCTGCAACTTTGTTGCTCCAGGGTTCCCAGACTCTAAATTAGCACTTGGGTTAGATAGGCAGGAGCCTTGAGTTCGGAATAAGCTTGAATGTTGAAAGCTAAACAAAGCCATTTTGGATGGCCCAAAGAAGTAGCAGGAGAGCACTTCATTTTCCTGCCCTTCTTGGTCTTGTACACAGAAGGGGGACAGTATTTAAATTCTGAGTATGACACCCAGAAATAAGAGAAGTTGAAATACAACTGTGTTAGGGTTTTGCTTATTATAGTATTTTTAGATTTTAATTGTGTCTACTTTATTTAACGTTGTACATATAGAAAAGTGGTATAAACTGAATAACTCAGGTTTCTTTTTCTCCTTGCTTCTCTGGTATATTTAGAACAGATTTTGGATGTACTCTTCATTTTTCCTTTTTTAACTTAGCATCTTCTGTTTGCTGTAAAGGGATCTCCTTAAATCAGAGCAGTTTCTTCCTCCTGTTTGCAGATTTTATTTTTTTGTTCTAGATAATTTTTTTTTTTGCAACGTTACAATATTTAGGGACATATTCATAGAAGACTTCCTTTGAACAAAAGCAGAATTATCCCTTTCTGCCCTGAGAAGTCATATGACTATTTGAAGCTGCCTTAAAATGAGGCATGGGTTCATCTAAAGAAGTACTATCTGCTCAAAATCTGAAACTCTGAGGTTCCATCCAAAGGTAGATTTAACTTCAGATTTTTTTTATTTTTTTTTTTTTGAGTGGGGCTTCTTCCCATGGTAAGTGATGCTGAAGGCAGAAGAGTGGGACCCTGAAGATACTTTTGCCTTTGAAAAGGCATTTAAACTCTACAGAATGAGAGGGAAAACATACAAAAGCTGAGAAATCACCAATTGATGGTACCATGGACATAGACCAAAGCCCCTACTTTTGGTCTACTCCAATCCAAGTCTCTTCTGGGGACTACAACTCCCACTATTTCTGATCTTTCTGGCTAGGCTTGAAGACTGCTATAGTTTAAAAAAATCCTGCAAACCTCTAAACACCTGGAAACACCCAAGTAGAAGAAAGGTGATCTACTCTGAGTAGTGACAGCTCTCCAAGGCCTGGAGATTATCTATCCAGCTTGACTTTTCCAGCCTGGCTTTCTAAAACATTTCAGGTGGAGATGACCATGACTGAATCTGGGCAATTTATTATAACTTTATGTCCAATCATTGTGGGATATGATGGCTTTTTATCCTGGTCTCTACATTATGGAACATGGATGAGGAAACGTTGTGCTCAAGGGTCAAATTCAATTTCAGAGATGTTGTTAAGGGCCACATTTTAGTGGTGGGTAGGACTAAAGAAAATGTGGATGGAATAAAAAACATCAGTGTATTTTAGCTTCAAGTTGTTACTACCAGTAACTAAGCCTTAAAAGAAACATTTCAACTGCATAGCATAGGGAAGGAAAGCCATAGAAAAACTGGGAAACCACCAAACAAGAGTGTCATGGGGAAAGGGACATGACCACCAAGAGACTTCCAAAGTCCCAATGATCCAGGAATGCCAAATTCTGTCCTGTGGCTTGAGATTTCTCATCCTAGTTATAGATAGTATTCTCAGAAACACAACTGATAAACTATCAACAGTGGGAAATGAAGGCAGAAACAACAAACATTTAAGTCTCTGAACTGGTAAGGAAATAATAGTCAAGCAGAGGAACCTCATGTCTGAAACTGGTCACTGAAAACACATGACACTGACATCTGGTGTGTGGTGATTCCTGATCTTCTGCTCAGATGAGGGACGAAAGGATGACACAGATGCTTAAAATATTACAAGCGAATGCCATTTCAATAGAAGCCATTAGTGTGTTCATCATGCTCTGCTTTTCGAATGTAAGATTAATGGGCTGGTTAGCTAAATGGGAACATGGTGTCAACAATAAGCAAGGTTGCCAAATCTCTTCTTGGCAGAGGTTCCCGTGCCTGTAACAGCAATATCATCAAGCAAGATGATATTGGTAAACCTGTTTCCATGATGGAAATACACTGATGGGAGCACATGTTAAACATCTCCCATCCTGCAACAGCTACAGACACAGGAGCCAAGGTCTGCAAAGAAACTGGCATCCTTGAACATAATAGCTTTAAGAAAATAGAGGTCCCTTTAGGGCCTCCTTTGAGAAATGCAATAATAAAACAGATTTTGCAGTTAAGGCATGCATACCTTAGGAGTTATTCTTCATCCACTTCTGCTACAAACTGTGAATGATGTTCTGGTGACTTGCTGTGTGTTTTGCTTAAATGAAGTTTTACTGCATGTTTGCTCACAAATGTCCGAGAGCATAACTTACATTTGAACTTAGAGTCTGTGTCCTCTTCTCCAGCTATTGTTTCGGGAGACCTTTGAACTGAAATTCTGGAGATTTCTTGTTCTACCTTGGTTTGCTGCTCCACAGCCAACTTGTTCATGTCTTTCATTTGGAAACCTAGATGGGATTCTAAATGACTGATGTATGTCGATGGGGTTCTAAATTGAGATGCACAGTCACTGCAATAAAAGATAGGGTGGCCTTTATCCATATTTTTCAAAAATTTTGTCCCCCCAGTTTTTCTGAGTTGGTACTTAACATTGGCTAACCAATGGCTGATGGTGGTCATGGACAGTCCAGTAAACTTGGAGATCTGCATACGTTCTTGAGGACCCAGATCTGATAATAAATATTTACCTTCAGATGTTTGGAAGAGACTGGAAGCAAACTGAGCTTGCAAGATAAGAAGATGCTGAGGATTCCAGTTGGACTGCCTTCCCTTTCTTTTGTGTAAGGTGGAGACTTCGGTGGAGACATCTTCAAAACGCCTGACATCCATTTCCAGTTTCATTGATGGGATTCTGGATGAGGCAGCAGGTTTTGGTGTTGTAGCTTTCGGAAGAACTTTGACCATGTCTGCGATGTCGGACAGTGCATGTTTCTGAGTTGGGGAAGTGCAAGATTGTGCTTGACCAGACTCTCCCTTCTTGCTTTTTGATTTGGTAAGGTCTATTGGCTGATCATTGTTTTCAAACATGTAACGCCTGGATGTAACACTCACAGGTTTCGTTGGTGTTGGGGCAGGAGATAAGACTGGCTTCTCAATCATGTTCAGATTAGGTTTGTGGAAAATAGAGACTGAACCAGCACTGGGACTGGAGTTTGGCTGAGGTCTTAGAGGTTCGTTTGCTTTCCCCAAGTGATTGTTCAGTACAGACTGCAAGGCGCTCAGAGGATTTAAACAAGGCAGTTCTGAGGAGGGGTTAGAAGAAGCACATCCATTACTGAGAAGTGGTGCTGCTGACTCCTTTGCTTTTGTTTTTTCTTTCTCCTCATCTTCTTTTGCCTTGTTCTCCTCCTTCAAAGGACTTGGTTCTGATTTTTTGGGCTCTACACACACCTCAGTCTGAGGGTGAGGGGGAGATTCTACTTCATTCTGACAGGGAGGGGTAGGATCAGTTTTGTTACCCTCTTTTATATAGTCCTTTTGTACTTCCTTCTTGGTGTCTCCTTCCTTCTTCACTTGAGTACATTGGGCAATGTTAGCCGAAACAGGAACCAGAGGCATAACCTTCCATTTTGGAGCAATAGGCCTTAATTTATTAGTGACTGTTGGCCTCACTTGCAAAACCTGGGACCCCAATGGTAAGGGAGGTTTTGTACCTTCTGAGAGTTGATAGGCTGCATGGATACTAGGGTATGCACTCCAGCTGGGGGCTCCATTTTGAGCTTTATTGATGGCCGTGGTGACAGTGTTTTCCAAAGACTTCAAAATATCTCCACCACCTTTTGAAGCATCTTCCAAATCTTCTTCCCTAAGGTACTGGTATTTAATTGTAGGATCCAGTGGTTTTTGAAGCGTGTCTTCGTAGTCTTCATTCTTCACCATTTTTTCCTCTTTGCTCACATCCTCAGATTTATTTTGCTTGCACTCTTTCTTTAACTCTGAAGTGGCAGCTGTAGAATCTGTTGAGGCATTACTGGAAGCTTTTGAATGTTGGCTTTCACTGGCTGGTGCCTCTGAAAGTGACTGCATTTTCTCTACAGCTAGTGGATCTAGAATGAGTTGCTTTCCTTTCTTAGAAGCTGAGCTTGTGACTTTCAAGAAGTGACCTGTGACCATCATGTGTGTAGTGAGTTGCTGCAGGGTGTCATGAGAGCTGCCACATTCCATGCACTTGAGTATTTGTGATTTGCATGCTTCAAACTGCCACGTGTAGCTGGCACCATTCTGGTAGCCGTAACGGTTGTTAGATGATAGCTGCAGATTTGCATTCTTCTGGGAAGAAAAGGTATCAGCAAATGACCCCGTGGTTGAGTCTGGAGAGCAAGGCCTGTTAATGTCAAACACACGTTTCTTAGCTGGAGTTACCATTTTAGAAGAAATGGTAGGCACCGGCTCCTTCAAAGGCACTTTTTGGTAGTGTTTTGTTTTTATCATGTGAACACTTAGATCTTGAAGGGAATCGAAGGAATCACCACAGAACATACACTTCAGAACTTTCTGAGCATCTTCTTTATCCATGTCCTGAAAGGCTCGCTTCCGGGGCTTGGAGTAGCTAGTAGGCCTGTGCTTGTCTTTTTTGTGGTTGTCATCTTGGTAGTGACCACTCTCATTCATATGGACAGTAAGCTCTACCAAAGTGTCATAGGCAGCACTGCATTGCCTGCAGCGAAACCTACTGGCACCTGTGAATACAGTCCCACACATTTTGCTGCTTTGTCGGTAGAGCTGGACTGAACTGAAAAGATTTGGTTTGGAGACAGGCCTAGCTGGCAAGCTCTGTTGCAGGCTTTTGGTCAATGCATCCTGATGCCAATCAAAGTCACTTTTATTTGCTCCATTCCTGTTGTCACACCCCTTCTTCTCAGAATTGGACAGCTTGAGCCCTAGCCCTAAACCTGTCCAATAAGAGTCTGAAAGGATGTTGGCATAGACTGCTGTCATTTTATCCATGCAGCTGTGTGCTTCACTTGGAAGTTTGGGGTGGGCATTGGCTTTGGAATCTTGTGTCTCTCTGGAGCAATTGCTTTTAATATCTGCCACCTGGTCACTAGCATCACTTAGCAGTGATTCATTTTCACCATCCTGGTTGGAGATATGACTTACTGGAGAATTCTGGTAGCTAAAGCTGCCTTTTGGATCAGGGCCTGTATCATGTTCTTCATCTGTGCCTGGGTCATTGCTACCCTGAAGATGAGCTGTTGAGCTGCTCTCGTTGTCATCTTCTTCTTCCTCTTTTATGTCTTCCTCATCTTTCAAATCATCTTCTTGGCCATAACCTGAACAGAAACATCAATACAGAAAAGATCAAGTTAACTATGAACTTTCCATGTTCCTTCCTCTAGTTCTAGCATTTACTTTTCATACTGAATTTCACAGACATAGCATGAGAAGAAGAAAAAAACTGGCAAGGTTTGCCGTTTTTATTGGCAGTCAACCATAATTCTTTGTAACTTCTGGAGGTTCTGAGTTAATAATTTTCCTGTTGCAACAGTAGAGCGCTAACAGTCCCTTAATGGAACAGTTAGAAAATGAGTATCTGAGATCATTTGAAGTCCCATTAAGTGTGATGAAATGATTGCAAGTCCACTCCAGAAAATAAATGGAAAGTGGCCAAGTAGCAGAAGTAGGGATGGGAAGAATATTCAAAAATATTTGAAAAAAAATGTTGGAAAGCATGTTTCTTAAGTATCTAAAAACCATTACAAGAAGAATCCTGGACTGAAGAGAACCTTCATAGTTCAAGACTTATTTTACACAAAATTCACAAGTGAAAGTTTTCCGTAGAAAACAGAAATCATTTTCTGGGCAGGAATCGGCAATATTTTTCTGCATAAATATTATTTTCTGTGTAGAAAATGTTGTTTCCTGATCTAAAATAGCTGGTTTCTGTGCAACCCAGTAACATGAGAATTTTGCGCAAAATAAGTCTCAACCTGCAAATAGTCATCGAAAACTACAGTTTTTGAAGATTTTCTTGCAGTGAGAAGGAAATTGCTGAATTTATTTGTTGCTTCCTTTAGGATGAAAATTAGAGAAGAATTATGTCCCTAAGTATTTATCTCTAACGTTTTTACCTCTAAGGGTTATTTTCTCAGGTACAACAGAATGAAATCTGATCAGCTTAACAAAACATTTCAGGATACAAAGAAATAGGATATGAATGCAATTTTTCTTCAAGCTTAGAAAAGGTACCTTTATAAAACTACAAAAAGGAAAAGTTATTTTTTGGATCACAAGTCCCAAAAAGCAAGTGGTCATGATGGTTGGGGTATCTGAGGAATAGTAGGGAAACATTAAGTTTTCTGAGCTCTGATTCTGGTCATGTTACTCAGAAGTTCTGATAATTATGTGTGGTGCAAAGTGTACATATTTTATGTTGTTTTTCTCATGTGGCCTCTTATGGGTCCTGGGAACAGAAAATTAGCCTTTAAATTCTCAGAACTTGCCTATCCTTCATTTTAAGGTATTGGGAAGGCAACATATTGGACAGTTCTCATAACTAGAGTACTTATTTGAATGTTGGTTTAAAAACGCCTGTTGCCTTTAAAAAAGAGAAAAGAAAAAAGAAAAAGAAAAAATGCATCTTATTTAATATTATATATTTGAAAGCACTTGCCTACCCTAAATCATTCATACACTTTGGGCATTTCATGTAAGACAGACAAAAGCCTTTTAAAATGCAGACAGTCGGGGTGCTTAATGAATGCACATGGCATCCTCTCTGTGATTTCCTCAAGAAGGTTTCGCCGTATGTAAATCATTATATAAATTGAAACGCAGGAGATTAATTCATCAAAATGCTTGATTAGCAGAAGAGATTCTGATACGAGCAACATACATTTTTTAAAAAAATGAAATCTACATATGGTTGCAACCCTTAAGTAACAAATTAAGACTATTCCCACACAATCAGTTCATTGCACGAAAACGTCTTTATCAAACAAGGGCAATCTGGATGGGGAAGGAAATTACCAAATGTGAGTTACCATTCAGGATGCGGAAAGCTGAGAAAAGTTTTATTTTTGGATTGTAAACCTTGCACCAAGCACTGGATACTTGCAAAACTTAGGTGCTTCTTGAAACATCTGCTTGAAAGAGGGGAGAAATGGGTTGATTGCACTGAACTTGGAGAGGGCAGTTTACCTCCATGTTTCTCAAATGTTAATACATCTTGAAGTTCCTCTTGGCTTAAAAAAAATGATGGGTAGATTATTTCACACACATTTCTCCATCAAATACTATTCTACTACCACATCATGGCATCAACCTTAGGCCCTGAAGATGATGCCAACTGAGTAATCACAAGAACTGGTAGGTCCTGTTAACTGGTAAGGTTTCACGTATGGTCATAGCATCAGTCTGCACACCCACCATCTGTCTGAAACTCTGCCATTCAAGTCCAAAAGGGCTCATCAGCAGAAGACTGGCCTTCAGGTGATGAACTGGCCATAGAATCTATCAATAAGATAACAGTATGGAACAGCTGTGATTTGTGTTAGTGCAGGAACTATCTGCATAGATGAAATCATAGGCCTTCTGGTTAATATCAAGATTTACACCTAGCTTTCCCCTTCCATAATGAGATTTCCAAAGCAGCTAAAATCAACTGAAATAGTATTTAAAAAATAGCAATAAAGACATTAACAACTTCTCAAAACAGAAATATCATAAGAAATAATAAAACACCCAAATTCATCACCACCTGAATTAAAAATTACAGAAATCCATGCAGCAGGAAAACCTGAAGGGTACCACAAAGGTTTCAATTGACAGCAAAGAGGGAGACAACTCAAGTTCATCCAGAACATCCCATGTACTGGGTGCCACCACAAAAGAGACCCTCTCAAACACTGCACCAGTGCTGCTTTCAGAAAGCAGAAGCACGTGAATAAGACTTTTTGAGAGGAGTTAGATTTATGCAAGAGAAGACAGTACTTCTGTCTTGTACTTCTGCACTCCTGAGGTAACTTAGCCTCAAGATATTTTTGGGTTTAAAAGAAGTGACCCATTTGGAAGCAGACTGGCAACCATTGCATTTGGTAATTACGTTTTCTAAATTTAATGCCAGTCAAGATTTTGACACAGCATTCAGTACTAACTGGATTTTCTGACTGTTCTTCAAGGGCAGCCATATATTGGTATGCTATAGCACTCCAACCTACTTGATAAGTAATGCTTGTGTGACCATGGTATTGGTTGTAACTAGGTTGAGTTACTGTGATACAACCTGCTCATCATAAAGTTGTGGCTCTACTCCTGGGAGCAATGGATTGATGACAGTGTGGCAAAGGCAAGCTGGAATCATGCTGGTTGCTCTCCATTAGAGCAGACCCATTGAATCAGTTGATCTATAGTGAGTTAACACATAGATGAATCCCATTAATTCAATGAGTCCAGTCTGGTTGGAGTAAGAACAGGATTGAGGCTGTACTTTCATCTCATCCTTGACAATTACTGAACTTGTCCTTTCATCCCAGAACTCTGTGTTATAGCTGAATCCTGGTCAAAACTATTTCTGGACCAGACTGTTTAAATAAGTTTAAATCATGGGACTTCAGTCCAAATGTAGTAATTCAGCTGAATTCAGTTATATGCTTTGAGTATATAATGTTTCATTCCTGCATTTTAATGAATAAACCATAATTCTTTTTTCCTTTGTCTTTAAAATACAGACTTTTTCTATTAGGTTTTCTAACAGTAAATACTATTTAAATCAGAGAGACTCCCCTTTTCCACATATAGGAAGATTTCTGCACACACACACACACACACACACGCAGGTTCTCTCCAAGTCTAGAAAATTTAGTTTTGGCTAAGGAAAGGGTAGGTGAATCACTGTCTTCCTGTATAATGCCACTAATCCAGGCAAAGCCTGGATATTTTTTCATTCCTATATCCCAGTTTATTTCTCTCTCTCCTCTTTTAAAATAACATTGCTATGAAAGCAATTGCACAGCATTTGGATGTGATTTTGCTTCCTTTGCTTCTAGAAGGAATATCTTTTGTTTTTCTATTTCTGGCATTAGATTGTTTTCTTTCTTTAAAATATTTCATGCAGATAATGGATAATGACCACTTCTCATTGCTTGCTCTTGGAAATGTCTGACTACATTAGCTAACCAAAGGCAAATCCTAACCCAGCTCATTGTCTTACTTTTTGGTTGCAGATTTATCATGTTCTTTTGTTGTTGTTGTTTTTAAAGAACAGAAGTAAAAGCAAACTATTTTTCACATGAACCGCATTTTAACCCTAAAGTGGCTAACGCATACAAAAAAATTAACTTGGAAGAACGTTCTATTGAACTATAGTTCCACCCACTCTGCTTTTACAATTTCAGCGTGGTTTGTTGAGAACTCCTGTAAAATTACCATTGCAACTGATGAGGCTGGGTTCCAACAACAGTTCTGTTTTATGGGATGGAAACTGTCTGATGATGAGCTATAAAATGTTGCAGATAAATTAGGTGCAGATTTTGACTTCCGAAGTTGTAAAAAGGCTGGGATTTAATAATTGCAGTAAGCGTACTTTTGGCATGATGGGCAGTCCTATGTAGACCTAACTGGCCAGATTGGCTATGGATCAGTTGGGTCCACACTAGACCATCTGAAATTCTGCCAAATCCAAATTCCTCCCAGCCTATTGTACTGGAAATTACTTAGGGATACTCTCACTTTGGCTTGATTCTGGAGAATGCTTGAATCTGGTGTAGTCTGGCTCTATCATTCATACTTTTCTATTCTGTTTTTGACTGTTCTGCTGGCAGACTTTAGCCAGCAGAGCAGTTCTGGTGACTCATCGCCAAAGCCAGTTCAAAAGGGCTTATGTGCCAATAGATGAGGATTGCGCCTACTACTACCATCACATCTTTGAGTTAAAACTACATTTCCCTCTGGTCCTGGCCCAGAATATTTCAGTAATCATCTCTTTTTACATAATCCTGCCTGGATATTTTGCTTTTTCATAGAAATCCTCACCCAGTCATGAAGCGCAAGGGGAACTCAAACTAGTCACTATAGTTCAGCCTAAGTCAGGATTGTCTGGTGGCTTTTCCTGTCAATGGGATGGTAAATTTACTCAAGATTGTAGTCCAAACATTAAAGGGGCTATCCATGGTGCTGACCCATATCTCTAAAACAGGTTCAATACCTTTCATATAGATCCCTTAAACTTCAGGCTAAAATTTAGAGTGATTTCCTCAGCATACTGACATAGGATGCCCTAGTCACTCCTAGCCTAAGCACCCCAACAAGATTCTTGAAAGGATAAAACTGTATGGAAGGATGGACATATCAAGTATACTCTGTGGAGGAACAGGAATATACATCAAGTCCCCCATATCTGCAGGACTGGTTTCCACAGTTTTACTTACCTGCAATCCAAAAATTTTTTACCCCACTCACCTGCTCTTCCACGGAGGGGAGAGTAGTGGAAGGGAAGACTCATATGTTGGGACACAGTTTGTTCCTCTTGAGCAACAGTGCCAGTTGGAGGGCAAACATAAAGGGCTACAGGCTCATGGTTGCTGCTGCCAGCTGGGGTCTTTCTTCACCTTTTCCTCATCTTCTGTCTCACACCAGGCTGCTGTCCCCCACTGAGTCACCACAGTAGATGCTCCACAGACAAAGGTGAGGGCAGTCCACCAGCTACCTATACTGAGCTCTTGAAAGCAGCCCCCTCTCTGGGTGGTAAATCTGATGGGAGACCCGGCTGCATGGAAGCACCCTGGCATGGCTGCACAGCTTCTCTTGGCTGGGGTGGGAGGGAGACTCCTTCCTTAGCTGAGAGAGGCACAGGGGCCCTGGCTACATGGAGCTGTGTGCCTTTCTCAACCAGGGACTGCAGGAGACTCCTTTCTCAGCTGAGAAAGCTTAAGGTGGTGGAGTCTGATGAACCATGAGCACCCTCCACCTTCTGTGCAAGGTGAGTGCCAGGGACCACTGAGGATGGCAAGGATCACAAGGGGAGTCTACCAAGTCTTGCCAGGAAGATAGGCAGGCAGGAGGAGCCACATGGTGGTGCTGCCTCCCTCCTCGACTACCTTGCCTGGCAAAGAAAATACAGACCATTTCTGCACTACACTGTTACAGTGCTGTTATTCCACTTTCAATATCCTATGGAATCCTGCGGTTTGCCGTTTAGGGAGGGGCATTTAGAATTTTCAGCCAGAGAGCTCTTTGGCCTTAGTAAACCACAAACCTCAGAATTCCACAGGATGTTGAATGTAGAATAATAGCACTATAACAGTGTACTGCAGAAATGGCCTTGGTCTTGTTTATCCATGCATCCAAAGAAAAGGATGGAACCTATGAAAATTCATGCTAAAACAAACCTGCTAATCTTACAGTTGCCACTATATTCCTTTGCCCCTTTCCCTTTTTAGGTCCTTTGAAATATACTTCTGTAGAATCCTTGTTACCCTCAAAAGTAACTCGTCATAAGGTTACCTGTAAGCTGTTCAAGGTGCCAGGTACGAGCTCTAGAGTAATAAAAAGAAATGGTGCAGAATGTGATGGTTTTAAGTTGATTTTAAGTTCCCAGGAAAGGTTCGTGTTGGCTCTTAGTTCCCAGGAAAGTTCCCAGGAAAGGTTCATGTTGGCTCTTGGGGTACTAGTGGAAAGCAAAACTGATCCCTTCAGCCTATAGTCTACTTCATCTTGAAACTAGGTACCAAGGGAAAGATAGTAGCAAATGCCCTATTTCCATCCTCTGCTATTTTCTCCCCTTCTTGTAGCAACTTCCTCCCTATTGCAGGGTATGGTGACACTGTACAAAAAAACTTGTCAGGATTTCAGAGTTTGCTCATGAAAGACAGGCAACTTATTCACCACAAGGGGGAGCCTGCAGACAAACACAAAGCATCGGAGAGAAAATACAGCTGTCCTTAGTTGTCCTGTCCACAATAAACAAGATGGCTGCCTGCCTCAAGGCTATAACGTCCGACTTCAATAGATAGCGTCCCCCCCCAGTAGGAATTCTGGCAATAATTTCCATGGAAGGGGAGAAAATGGATGAGCCCCATTTTGTTTCAACCACAGATCAAGTACATAAATATCCCAAGGTCTGTTTGAATAAAATCTATACTTCCTTGGGCTTAAATTCAATGGCCCACTGTAGAGATGCAATAATTCACTAATTTTGTTCTCAAAGGAACCAACAAGTAATTTTAGTAATTTTCTTCCCACTGTAAGAAAGTCTCTGAAAATTGTGCAGTTCAGGACTTATTCTGTGTAAAAATTATGTGTCTCTGTGTGTGCATGTGATAAAAAGAGCATTTTCTGTGCAGAGAACAGCACAGCACATTGTTCAGAAAATAATTCTGCCAGGAAATATGTTCTGGGCAGAAAACTCTATTTTCTGTGCAGAAAATCTTATGACTGGGGACTCATTCTGCATAATTCACACATTTCCTACACAGAAAAATAATATTTCTGCACATATTATTTTGTGTACACAAAATTCTGTTTCTGCATAGATAATACTGTTTTTTTCTGAAAAAACAAACAAAGAAAAACCAAGAACACAAAACTCAACATGTGAATTTTGTGCATAATAAATCCTGAATTCCAAAGATTCTTGTTAGGCCAGTGTTATCAACATCAGGGCTACTCGACACTTAAGAAACATTTTTCAAATCTTTTTGAATATTCTAAGCTGGCTTTGTAGTTTTGCAGGCTCCTCCTTCCAGCTTCTGCACTGTTTTCAACTTCTGAGGATTTTTCAGGCCTCAGACCCACCTTCAGGGCACAGAGTGAAGTGGGGTGGGTGCAACAGGACAATGGGATTGTCTTCTCTTGTTTCTATTGGATTCCATTCTTTTGTCTGCAAACATCCAGCTTGGATACTACCCTTGGCTCTTTCGCTTTTCTTTTAAAAATCATGTTGGGTGCAACCAAAGATCTTCTTTTGCTAGAGTGTTTTCTTAAAAAAATATAATGTAATATGTTATCAAATGGCTTTAATGAGAGAGCTATGTTGGAGATACTTTGGAGGACTCACAAGAAGAAGGCCACAGTGTGTAGCTTTTTCACAGCAGACTCAGTGCTATGGTAAGTGTGTACCAACTGTCAAGCACTACTACTGTTTAACATGTATTTCTTTTCCAGTCTTTCCAAGATAAGATGTTGGGAAATCCACACTCAGATATCTTACTGCTCTGGCCAACATGATTTAGGTCAGTACTGGATTAAACCTGGCAAGAACCAATGTGCTGTAGTGGTAAAGTGCAGAAAAAGAGAGTCACATTTGGCACTCTGAGGTCAATGGAAGAAAGATAGGATATAAGTAATTAATACTCAGATTTACTAGTCCACCACGAAACTTACGATAATTAAGATAATTCACTTTTTCCCAACTTAATCCATTTCCCATTATTGTTCCCAGAATTTTAGAAGAACGTTGAGTGAGAAGAAAAACAACCATGTATGTTTCCTTGAGCTCTGAATGTGGAGGAGGCACAATATAAATGTACTAGTCTTGAAGTACATAAATTATAAATAGCAGTTCTAGAAACTGGAAAAGTGGCACAGCAAGAAAGGCTTAAACCTAATCCTATCACCACGTTATGGCTTTCATCTAAATTCCTCATTGTCTTCCACAATCCATACATTCAACAGTATTTACTTTAAACACACACACACACACAATGGAGAGATGCCTCCATTGCTTTCATATTTGAGGAGCAACAGTGGTAGCAGGAAAATCATCCCTGCCACTTAGAACTTGCCCATCCCTGCATTATTGTTGTTATTGTTGCCCGGAATCCTGTTGGAAACTTATGTCTTCATAAGTGGACTTACATATGTTGGAATTAGAATTGGGCAGTTCTGTAATGTCCATATCCAGTAAAGCACTACTATTACGTTCATACATTGGAGACCCAACAATATGATCTATTGAGCTTTGGGATCGATGCACAATGAGACAGATACACAATGGCCCTGTTGTGCATCACAGCACTGTCTAGAGGATGCTGATGTGCATCAAGACATTCTTGCTGGTGTCCTGTTACATATCTTCACAATTCACTAACAGTTTTTTTCCCAGTGCCTCTGTTGTGTAGTTAAGTATATGTGTAAAGTTTTGTCATGAGAGCTTGTCATGACTATTACCATTTTATTCACTTATATCTTGCATTTCTCCCAATAATGGGACTCAAGGCACCTTACAGTGTATTTAAAAATAATACAAGTCAAAAAACTAAATGTAAACTTCAGCAAAAGCATAAACAAGGAAGTTATTTAAAAGACAATTAAGAAAATTATGAAATTAAAAACAATAACATTCATTAAAAAACTACGCAAACCATAAAACAGCACAAGGCATCATTAAAAGCCCATCCCATTCAGTTTCTAAAAGCCTGATGGCACAAGAATGTTTTGACTTGCCCGTGGAAGGAGTGGAAGGAGGGAGCCATCCTTGCCTCCCTGAGGAGGAAGTTCCAAAGTTTCTCTCCCTTGTTCCCATCAGATGAGCCTGAGAAGGAGGTGATACAGAGAGAAAGGCCTCTCCAGAAGATCTCAGAGCTCCCACAGGCTCAGAAAAGGAGACACAGTCCTTCACATTGCCTGGATTGAAGCTGTGCAGAGCTTTATAAGTCATCACCAGTTCTTTGAATTGTGCCTGGAAATGGACCAGGAGCCGGCACAGCTGTTGCAACAAGCGATTTGTGTGCTCCTTGGTGCCAGCCTCAATTAACAGTCCGGCTGCAAGTCCTTGGTCCAATTTCTGAGAACTTTACAACGGCAGCCTCATATAGAGCACATTACAGTAATTTAGATAAGATGTAACTAAGGCATGTGCTTACTATGGCCAGATTCAGCTTCTCCAGGACAAAGTACAGAAGCGCTGTCTAGCCATCTCTTTGAATCTATTGGATGGCCTATCTGATACAGTACAAACCACAGGAGCTGATGCCATTCTAAGTTAGTCAAAGCTCTACAGTATACAGAAAGCTTAAAATTATTTTCTTTTCTAATGCAGAGCTACTTTATCTTTTATAAAAAAAGAAGACCCTTCTCCCCTTTTAAGTGCATGTCAGTACAGAGGTGTGTGTGTGCATGTGTGTAATAATGATCCTTCCATTATATGGTATATTTCAAATGAACCTAGTATTTCCCTTTTTTTTCTTCTTTTTTTAAAGTACCACATGGTAAGGCTTTGAAACTTCAGTTTGTTAAAAAAAAATTGTAACAGCCTTACAGCCTTTGAAGTCACTGCTGATATAGCTCTGAACAGATCCATTCAAGTTCAACTAACATCAGACAACTGTTTAGTGTATCAGAGGAAGCCACAAAAGCAAGGATTTCATCAATATTTCACAACAGCCTCGGGGAAACTGTAGATTGCAATGCTGTAGGGCAGCTAATGGAATTACACACAAGGGTTTTGTACATTTAAAATAAGCAGCTACTAAAAAAAAATACCTTTCAGTTTGATAGAAACTGTATAAAAACTGCAGATCTGGAAACAAATAGCTACCAACGCTTTCTGTGTCAGGCTCTTAGGTCATGTTAAAAGCAGGTATTTCTTTATTATTACTCCCCTCCCCACAAATCTTTTTTTGGGGCTTCTGCTCACGAAATAATAAAGATTAACATTTATGAAAAGTAGCACAAAAATAGTACAGACAAATGAATAATTAAAGATGCTTCTGAAGAATTTGTTTGCTATTGTATGGCCAGAAAGCTTGCTTGCTACGATGAAATGCGTTTAGATGTTGAAACAGCAGAAGGCAGAGAATGACGATTATGGACACTTAAACGGTTTTTGATCTTACGGAATGAAAACTCTGAAACGCCATCTCGGCATTTCCCCACATATATGTAAAAAGAGTTGAAGGAAGCTTACTTCATCTCACATTTCACCTGGCTTTAGAATATTTACAAAACGACAGAGAGAAACATGGTACTTTGGGGGGGGGAGAGAGAATGTATTGAACAGCGCAGCATTAAGATCAGCATTTTTTCCATAAGACTCTTTATCAGAGTCAAGAATTCTGCATACGGCACAACATTTCCTATTCTAAAATTAGATCTCTACCCAACACTGCATTATTCACCTTAGAAAAATAAGCACTGTTGACCTTCGGCGCAATTATATTAAAACACTTGCATATGGTCTTTATCAGAGACCAAGCTTCTCTTGGTTACTGCTCCCTCCATCATAGCTTTTAACTTTATTATAATCATAGTTCATAACCATCATAAGGATTTTAAAAAATTACTACTTAAATAAGGGTGGGGGGTGAGGGTGATATAGTCTCACAAGCTAGAAGATCGACATTCAAATGTCACCTTAGCCAGAAACACATTAGGTCACCCTCAGCAAGGCCCAAGGGCAGAGAGCTTGTGGGTTTTTGGATGTTGTTGGATTACAACTCCCACCAAAAGTGAGTGGAGCCCAACAACATCTGGAGGGCCACAAGTTTCTCCTCTCTGTCTCAGCCATACCTACAAGCTCTAAATGCTGCAATAACAAGACTGGATTTTTTCCTGTATCAGCAAACTCTTAGAAGGATTTCTGAATATTGAAACTCATTGTATAAAATGACTGAAATACTTGAAACTCACTAAGATGTCTGAGGCAGGGGCAGCTACAGATAATCCAGGGGAGCATCTGCCCCATTTCTGAGATCGCTGGATGACCCAAGGCTGTAACTGCCAGTGCTGTCACAGTTACCATTCTTGAAAAAAGCCTGGGTTTTTTTTGCCTCATCTAAGTTCTGATAGAGCTCTGAAATAGCCTTAAAAGGGAGAATTGTACTGGGGTTGTGATGTGATTCTTCATTTTAGGTCCAGTTTTTTCCTGAAGATAAGGGACTCTGGGTGTCACTGGAGACCAGGTCATACTAAGAGTGATCTCAATTCTCCAAGTGGCTGTCTTTACATAGCCAAAGTGACCGTAAGAAGTTGCTTCACAGGGGAGATATTTGAGATGAGGGATAGGAAAGGATGAGTGATAGGAAAGGAAAAAGGGAGGGAGGGAGGGAATGCTGAAATAATACAGGGGAGGGGGTGAAAGAAGAGGAGGAGGAGGAGGAGAAAAAAGGAAAGAAATGGAGTGTCTCCAGTCCTGAAAAACAACCATGAAGCACTGTGTTGCAGTTCCAACTTTACACTGAATGGTTATCAGTTCTATAGCATTGTTTTGGATAGCTAGAAATGATGACAAACATAGACTTTTACAATTATTCCTATGGGTTCTTCATCCCTGGTATGAGCCTTGACCTGAAACATTCCTCACACAAGCTAACAAAACTTCCCTTGCAGATCAGCAAAACAAACACTGGGTAAACAGTCAGTCTTGCCTCTCCATTTCAAACAGCCACATATGGAACCTATGGGCATTATAAAAGCAGGTAGATCTAAAGAGAGAGATGATGAAGGTGTGTTGATGATGTCACAGGTGTTACCAAGAGTTGACTACCAGAGCTGGTGATTCTCTGATTCAGTCTGAAACATCTGGTGACTGAAGCACTGAGGTTTTTTATATTATTATTATTACAACCAGTATTACATGCCGTTGAAAAGAAACACCACAACAGTGCTAGACGCA
This sequence comes from Ctenosaura bakeri, assembly GCA_948474755.1. Taxonomy (NCBI): domain Eukaryota; kingdom Metazoa; phylum Chordata; class Lepidosauria; order Squamata; family Iguanidae; genus Ctenosaura; species Ctenosaura bakeri. Next base: position 141,144 of record CAOLHI010002080.1, on the reverse strand, counting down.
TGTTTTTGGGAGAGTATCCAAAGTTGTGGTGCCACCCCTAAAAAGGCTCTCCATTTTGTAGACATACTGTATTTATCTTTGCTAAGGAAGGTACTAACAATAGATCAACTCTTGTAGATCTTAAGACATGAGTAGGTTGGTGTGAGTAGAGTTGGACTTTTTGCTGTCTGAAGGAAAGAACAAAATCAAACCTTTTCTACATATAAAAGCTGCCCAAAGTGGCAGATGATATTTTACTTCAATACTGGTGAAACGGCAATGTCATTACACCCCAGGGCAGCAAGCTATCTTAGAGTTCCAAGGCTGTCCTCAAATTTCATGGCATCGACCCTCTTCTTTGGTCAAGCTGGCAAGGGGGAGGAATCTTGGGTGAGAATGCTGCTTTGAAAAGTTTGTCTCCACGTGTGTATGTACATTTCTCATGTCTTAGACGTGGTGTTTTTTAATTTGATTGGCATACCCTGTCTGGATGTATTTAATGCTTAGGTTATTCTGCTTGGTGACACCCCCGGGGGCTTGTAAGTTCAGCCATGTAACATCACCAGGGTTCATTTCCTATGATATCACAAAGGTTGTCCCTAGGTCTCAGGTTTTGGCCCTGAAGTGTCAGGGCCTGAGATGCTCCTCACTTGACCACCCTCCTTACGGGGCATGACACAGGCCAAGTGGCATATGCTGTTCTGTCTTCCAATACTTTGCTACTACTCCCCACCTCCAGCACTGTTGCTTCCTGACAGCAGTATCAGTGTAGTTCATGACACAGCTGACTATGCTCTCCAGGTACTGGGCTCCAAAGAATATTCCAGTTTTTGAAGCAAGTACCAGCACCTTAAACTGAGCTTGGATGCAAACAGCCAGTCAGTGAAGTTCTTTTAAAATTGTGTGATTTTTCCCAAAAGCCTGGATAAAGTCTGGTCAGAAGTCTGCCAGAATTATCTCTGAACTTTCCCTACTGTATTTTAACTGCTTCCCCTCCCTCCCTCCCTCCCTTATTTGGCAGCATACTATAGAAACAGCAGTCTACATGAAACCTCTTTCATTTCCTACTAAACTTTATAGCTTGCAAGTGCTGAGTTTTGACCATTAGGCTTCTGCAGTTATAAGCATCTTGCTATCAAACCACGAAGCTAGCATGAAGGTCATTACGCCGGCCAGGGTCTTTCTTCAACTAACTTCTCAGATCTGTAAGCAATAAGCAGTTGTGAGAGATTGATATGATACTTTGTGAGTAATTTGGATGAACTATAACACCAGCTTGGTAAAGTATTATAATTTTAAATGTGTCCAGAAAATAATTGAAATTCTGGTTTAAGCTTCCTCCTTAATGCACAGCACTGGGCATATTTAACAGCTGACTAGTTTAGTGTGAGCATTGCTTTACAAATGAGGTCATATTGTTTTTAAGAAACGATATCGCTATCAAACATGTTTAAAGGGGAAATGCAAGAGATTAGGGGGAGACTTTTTAACCTTTCTGTCTCTTTCCATCTTTGTTGACTACAGCGATTTAGGTTCTCAGGATTGCTTGAAGACAAACATGGGAGGCACTGGCATCTAGGAAAGGCCCAGCAATAATGAGCAACTGGCAGGCATATTCTCTCTTATTATTACTCTGTCAGAAAATCTTTGTTCTACATCACTCCATCTTTGAAACACCAGCCAGAGATGAGAAAGGTCAAAAAACATTTCTCTCCAACATGCAGTGTCTACATGCACAGTGTCAGTCTTTGAGACACACCGAGGAGACAGAAATCGCCCTATCTCATGGGGGCGGGAAAAGCAAAGACCTGCCCATGTAGGCTTTCAGGACATTTGACTGCCCAGACAATGCCTTTCCTTCCAGTGATTCATTTGCAAATAAGTGAGGTGTGTTTCAAACCAACTCTGGAAGCTGTAACTATTTCCATAGAAATGAGTTGAGTTCAGATTAGTACTTTCCAACTGTGTGCGGGGGGAAAAGAATTCACACATATTCATTTACGTGCTCATTTTCAGTCAGTGGGTATTGACAAAAACAGCCTAGCCACACTACGCAGTTACAGCAGTTTCACACAACTTTATCTGCCGTGACTCCATCCTAGGGAGGGAGAAATATTTTAAAATATTTGAAAAATGATTGGAAAATCTGTCCCCCCCCGGTCTCAAGTGTCAGGAAACCCTGATGGGATGAATCCTGGGCTGACAAGACTGTTTGCCATTTAGGAATTATTCTGCACAACATTTACATGTGGCTGTTTGGAACAAAGAAAATTTTTTGTTATACACAGAATGCTGTTCCTGTACAGAAAATGTGTCTTGTGCTCAAAATTATCCAGTGCAAATTTTGTACAGAATGAGTTCCAATTTGCAAACAGGTTTCAAAAACTGTATTTTTCAAAATGTTTCTTGCAGCTGGAATAAAATTGCTTAGATTTTATTTATTTACTTGAAGCTTCCTTTGAGAAGAAAATTAGTGATGAATTACTTTCCTGCTTCATCCTATGGAATTCTAGGATTTGTAATTTGGTGAAGCACTTAGAAGACTGTGCTCGAGAGTTTCAGAACTGAAGTTAGAGAGAATACACTTCAGCTCTGACCCTATCTCACCAAACTACAAACCTCAGAATTTCATAGGATAGAGATTGGAAGGCACCCCATGAATTTTGAGAAGCATAATTTTAAAAATAAACATAACAGTGGCTTCTGGGACAAAATTTACTGGCTTTCTCATTCTCAGACATTATTTCTGTGCCCCTTTTATGTTCAACAGTCCAAACCCCCATTAGTATCCTTGTATTGTCCAATCACTACTTCCTAACTATGATGGAAAAATAATTATATTCGACATCACCTTCACCCATATTCAATCAGAAGTTCCAAGTGGCTTTTGATGCTTTTGTAGCACAATCCATTTTGTGCATTTGGGAAAAAAAATCCACATACTTTTTCCTATTTTAGAAAAGCATTAAAAACTCACAATTATTTATGTGCACACTTTCACCTAATGAACCTAGTCTGAACAGATTGTGCAGGTTTTTGTATGTGAATTTTGATATGAGTCACAGGCTGCATATCAAAATTTGGAGACATGCAATACTGATTGGCATATTAATCCAGAACCTATGGGTTAAGTTGGCTGACATGTGGATGATACTGTATGAACAATAACAGCAAGAATAGTTGAAATAACTCAGCTTGATCTGGAAAATAGCTCAGCTTGATCTGGAAACACTTCTCTTTCCAGAAAAAGGTTCATGTGATTCTATACTGCACCTTGCCTTGTTTCAAATTATCCTTTAAAAATTGTCATATGGACTTTGTCATAAAGCTATAAGCTGAAAACGCAGAAAGTTCTAAAGTTTGCTTTTTTTTTCTTTTGGTATCTCAGCAATAGAAAACAAATTTAAAAAAAAACCCTATGATCTCTTGGAGGGGGAAAATCAATAACCACAAAGGTCATTTAATGGCAAAGGAGCAATCCAAGGTGGGTTGAAGTCAATGGTATATCACCTGCTGCCTGTGGATTATATCAAGAGACATTTCATTAGGACAGTATCCTTTGTGATCCTACCTTCTTCTTTCCCTAACTGCAAGGGCTCATCTATATTCTGCAGTTTTGTGACAGCCACATATTCAATAGGTAACATTCTTACTTGTTTCCCTGCACCCGATGAATTTATTTCTGTCATTTCGTTGGTCTTCCCTGTAACCTGGTTTTCACGTGCATGCACATTTCAGCTTTCCTTGCAGGTTTTAGGTATACCTCCTATAAAAATGGTAGTAACTTCAAATATTCTTACTTAACTGTCAGTCTATGTAAGCCATAAAGTCTGATCCTGTATAACCAGTTTATGAAAACTGGGATACAAGAGCAAAGTATCACCGTACAGCTTTCTTCCAAATCAGGATGCGTAGAAATGAAACTCTAGTATGAACCAGACAATAAACTAGTATTCAGTTCAATTGGCCTGATTCTCCTAGGTGTTGATATATTAATTCCCACACACAAATGCAGACAGCTCTCATCAAATGAAAGGAGCATGCAATTTGTTGGAACTTTTCCTTGATGTGGTACAGTCCAGACACAGGTTAAGTATTACAGCTGCTCTATGAGAGATAGAACGTGCATGTGCGCGCACACACACACACACAGTTAGGAACCAGGGCTTTAAAAATTCCAATCTGGCTTGAAGACTGTCATTTTTCATTTGAGAAATTAAGAGTCCCATCTGTACAATATTCATTATGAGACTACAATACTATGCTCCTTTAGAAAGGGTGTGAAACTGAGTGGGACTTTACCGATCTGAGGAGAAATATCTAGGACTGAACAGTAAAACTGTATTCTTTCCACACTGTACTGTTACAGTACTGTGATTCCACTTTAACTGCCGTGGCAATGTCCTATGGGGCCTGGGGCTTATACTTTGGCAAGAAGCTAGAACTCTCTGATCATTCTAAATACCCTCCCTGAACTATATATCTGAAGATTCCAATAAATGTTGCCAGGGCAGTTAAAGGGGAATCATAGCACTATATTTGTGTGGTGTGAGCACACTATATTTGCGTGGTGTGTTACATCCACTTAAGCTCATTAAAAACTGTCCAGACATTACCGTTACAGAAGCAACAGGACAATTATGAATGAGACAAGCATCATTTCTGGGTTTTGGAGGAGGAAGAAATAGAAGAGATGATATTACCTGATGCTCTTTTTTTTTAATGCGCAGTAGATTCTAACATTTGCAAATGAAAGTCCCGCAAATTTCTCTACATTCTTATACGTGCATTCAAAGTTACATTAAAGTTAAGCTACCTGATTTTTTTTCTTTCCCATATGTGTTCCTCTCTTTTTCATATTTTTCCCTCCCACAGTATGCTATTGTGAATCTTGCATTTCAAGCACAGTGCCTTCTTGAAATGGAATAGATGTACCCAGGATGTTGTTTATTAAGGCATCCTTACATGTCTCTGGTAGAATCATTTATATCCCACAGAAGAGACCATGCCAGGTCAAGATCAACATTCTGAGGGACCCATTCATCAGGACTGAGCATGTGGCAGGGGCGGTATAAGAAATCACTCCCAAAGAGTACAAACTGAAATGGATGGAAGTATGAAAGTAATAAGAAAGTGATCAGTGATAGTATAAACAACAGCCAATAAATCAAAGGAAGCAAACCATGGAGAGGAAATCAAATAAAAAAACGGTTTCTTTTTAAATGGAAGCTAGGGCTATGCAGTCTACAGAGAGAGTTTTCAGCTATTCTGCATATCATCATTTGTCCATGAATTCTTGTCAGGCACCATAAGGTATGACACAATGGCCATGCATGAAACAACGTCAGAAGAACTCTGCAATGGTATTGATCAAAATGATGGACGGTCCAGTGAAGCAAGTGGCAACTATAAAATCCACAAAAGGAAAGATGTGTGTGAAGAAAGCAGCACCATCACCACACAAGATGTCAACTTGGAAAAGGCTGAGATGGACCACCCTCAAAAAGTAATCACAGTAGTCATGATAGCATCCACAGCACATATGGCCTCAACAAAAAAGGATCAAAATGACTTTTAGTTCAGGTCACAGTGCTCCAAGTAGAAGCAGAAAAGATACAATGTAGCTGCCTTATTCCAAGTCAGACTATTAGTATGTATGGTTCAGCTCTGTCTCCTTGGGTCAGAGCTTGGAAAGTAACTTTTTGGATTACAACTTCCAAAAACCCCTTGCTAGCATTGACTATGCTGGCTGTAGAATTCTGGATGCTGTAGCCTGAACAATAACTATTCCATGTTTTGATTGTGATTGTCAGTGACTCTCTAGTATTTCAGACTGAGGTCCATACTATCACCTTTTTATTTGGAGATGTGGTGGGACTGAATCTAGGACCATCTGTGTACAAAGCAATCTTCTGAGGGCAGCTAAGGGTCTTGATAGAAAAGACCCTTAACAAGGTCATCAGGCTTAAGTAGAATGGAGCACTCTAGCTGGAGAATGACTGTTGAATAGATTTCCCTAAATCTTCTGCACAACCTCTATGGCCTCAATGGAATTTCCATTTAGACTTAGTCTCAAAACCTAAAATGTATGAAACACAACTTTGGTTTACTCAGTTTCTAGGGAATCTGAAATGTGGTTGTGTTTGTGACAGGGGGATTAATGGAGACCTGCCGAGTAAAGGACAGATAGGCTGCTCTCTGAAACCTACAAGCTTCCAAGCTTTGTCTTGGAAAAGGGAACTCATAATTTGAAGCAGTACCGCTACCTCAGACGCTGAAGCATGCCAAAAATTGTAGACTGAGACTGGACTGAATCTCAGCCAAAATTAAACCATATCCCTTAAAATCCCAGTTTCCAGTTCATAATCAAGTTATTTATTTAGAAGGTAATCACTGTACCATACCTGCTGCAGATCCAGAAGTTGGTAATGAGAATATGACAAGAGGAGGGGATACATTTTTTAGATCTGAGGTATTTTAAACAAAATTAAATACATTTTCGGGAGCCATGGGTTTTGCAGCATTTTAGAGCCTGGAAACGTGTACGGGAGACACTCTCTGTGTATTATTCCATCTGATTTGCTAAGCGGAGAAAATTCCTGCAAAGGTTTTGTAAAGAATGATGGATTGGAAGACTATAAAATTAAAACAGAGATATTTCCCACCAATCCAAGGCCAAAACCACCTCACTAAGGGGGAAAAATATAAAAAAGAGAGAAGAAAAGAATGGCTTGCAGATCAATGCCACAGTTTCTTAATGCTTTCTGCAGTTCTAACATTAAGACACAATATTGTTCTATGGATGCACAAGGTGCAACGGACTCAACAAAAACAGTGATTTGCACATCCTTGTGTCAGGGGACAGATGAGAGGTGTTTGTTGCTTGTTTCCAAAGAGACAAAAAGATGAAGGCAGTCCTTTGTTCGCTTTGCCCCCAATGATCTTTGGTCATACAGGTTTTATGAATTTTTGGAGTGCTACTGAAAAAGCCCACTAAACCTGTACTTTTATTTATTATATTTTAAATTTAATACATCAAATTCTATACTGTATTTCAACAATCAGAACAGTTTATATATGTCAAAACAGGCTAAAAAAACACAGTACAGGTTCAGCAAAATCGTGCAAAACCCCATGATTAAAAAAAAAAGAAAGAACCTTATTTGCATCCTACGTAAACAAGATACTGAAGTGACTGCTGAAAAAAGGCATGAAAACGTGCTGGGAAACCTCCTTGACAAGGAAGTTCCACAGATGTGGTACTATATCAAAGAAAGTCCTCTCCTCACAGAGAATAGCTGCCCTAAGGTTAATATGCTGCACAAAGAGGACTGACTATAGTAAAAGAATAACTAAGAATTTCCCCATCCAAAGGTAGTAGGATGGGTTTTAGCAGATGACACAAATGACTTAGTTAAGCCATCTTCAACTTTTGGATCAAACAATGGTCTTCCTGTGATGCACAACCAACAATTGCCTATTGATAAACATGCAATTTTTGATATATGAAGGGAGGAAAAGAATTTCATTGGAGTCAAGACCTGAATACCTGCATGGTATATGCAGGGATAACTGTCCTACCCCTGTAGCTCTGTTCCTCCCCTGCTTCAGCAATAGCCAAGGCCATAGGGCCTCTGCAGTTACCGCTAAACAGCTGTGGAGAGGAGGGCTAGAAGGTAGATGACTGGGCAATGAACACATCCTCTTGATCCCCCTGCAGGTTGCTACTGAAATTAGTAGAGGCATTATGATGCTGTTCCTCTGCATCTCTTGTATGCGAGTTGTTTCACTCCATTCCTTCTCCATTCTTATGACCACACATGGATTGTCAGGTGTGAAGAAGGGAGCACTTTGGACAGAGTGCAAAGAGCTACAGAACAATCCCTTGTGCCTCATCACAAAAAACGTACACACGCTTTATATGTACATATGTCATTAGGAGGATTCAAGTCAAGATTTTGGGCTTTCTGATGTTTGCTGCAAGACAAAGGACACTTTGCATCAGAGATTTATGGTGTGTTTCAGAGAAATAAAATGCACCACAATCATTCCTGCAAATGACTAAAATGTATGTGACTGACAAAAATGCACAAACACATTTGACTCAATTTTATACTAAAATATGAGTATCAGATTTTAAAAAAATGTAATATAATACATATGTTAGGAAAAAAATGTATGCAAACATCCATGTGGGAAGAAAAAATAAAGCCCCTTAACCGGATTTATTTATTTATTTATTTATTTTAAATTAATTAATTTAATTTATACCCCAGTTTTCTCCCAGTATGCAGCCCAACACAGCTCACAAGAAAAAGAAAGTATGGGATGCCAATGCTGGTAGAATTCAATAAGAAGCAATAAAATTGAGGCACAGAATTTTTCACATCCTTTGATATCCTTGCTCACCTCAGGAAAATAGGAATTCATAGACAGACAGAATATTAGCAATGGAGATGCCATCACCCAACCTCCTGTTCAGTGCAGGCTATGGAGAAGACAATTCAACCACAACATTGCTGACAGATGGCCTTCCAAAATTCTCTTAAATACACGCAGGAAATCACCCAGCCCTGGCACTTCTATATTAGGATTGCTCCATTTTGTCCTCACAATAGACCTGTGCAGTAGTCTAAGCCAGGAGGTACTTCCTGCCTAAGGGCATCCATGTGTGCATTGCAGCCAAGAACAGATATGAATCCAGCCTTCTCCAGTCAGCATCTACTGTGTAGTCTATCATCCCATGCAGACACCCGAACCTACTACTCTTATTGTAATTACCCCGCTCCCATAAGCCTGTATGTTCTTCAAGTCATTACAGACTTATTCCACTCCATATACTTTCATACTGAGTCAGCTGGCATGCATTTTGGCACTTTGCTTCACTCTCTTTCGCCTCCCTCTCTTTACTTTGTCATTGACACTTAATGTGACTCGCATTAGTTGGAGGCACTGGGCCATGTGCCATGATCATTCACTCACCAGCATCAAGTGAGAGGAAAAACTCCAACAAAACCACACCAGAGCTCCTTCAGTGACATTCATGCCACCAGCAAACAGAGCGCGATCGCCTCTCTCTCACTCTTCACTGGTCACTAGCCAAAACAAAAATGAGCAAGTGACCACAACCATCTCCACAGCCACTGGTCTTTTCTCATCCCATATGGTAGCCGCATATCAGCCCATTTGATCTTTTACATCTCACTCACCTTTGCAAGATTCTCTGCCCCATCCTGACTGAAAATACACATACTAAACAGCCAAAAGTATCTCCTTTTTTAAAAAATAGAGAACGAGATTGAGAGAGTGAGATACCAAACAGCTCTCACTTCTGAGATATCACCTGCCCTCCTTCCTTCTGTGAATAATCACACTTTATTTTTCTTTGCCTTTGACAATGGATAAAACTGCCAGTGTTATAGGAAAGAGCCAATTAAAGGTCAAAAATTCACGTTTCCCTCCCCTTTCCTCATCTGTTCCACCCTGCATAAATGTGCTTCTGTCAAAGACGAGGCAGTCATGCCTGCAAATGCACTTTATAGGGACTGAGAGAAGACAGAGAGAGGGAGAGAGAAGATCACTTTCTCAACTTAAAGTATGTAACATTTAAATATCAAAAAAAATCTTTGTTTTCTAATGAGGGAACTACTGAAGAGGGGAGAAATGAATTATATGCTTGATGTAGACTGAAGGCTGGGAAAATTAAGACCATTTCCCATGGTGTGAATGCACTGATTTCAGTTTGCGAGAGTAAATTAAACCTTTGGGAGAATTTGTCTTCCATTAAATTGAACAGCTAAACAGGCACAGAAGATTTTAATGTCACAACCAACAAACCCCAAAGGTTGCACATGGAAAACAACAACAAAAAAATGTGTGGGTCCCCCCCCCACCACCATGGAAGTTTCCTTCTGTCTTTGCAAAAATTAAAAAAAATAAAAATAAAATAAAAGCAGAAACATTTGAAAATGTATGGAGGAAAGAATGAGGCAAGTCTTGAAAGATCATAATTCCATTGCTATACCATATGCTATTAATGTCTGTCAACACTGTTTAGCCAGCAACTGCTGACAGAACCATATTTGCTATCTAAATACATCATAAATAAATCAGTAATGAACTGCTTTAGTAAACCTTCTGCACTGATTGGAAATACAGATCGCGTAAACAAACTCAACGAGGAGCGCTTTGCAACAGGAAGGATCTACAACTGTTTAATGTAAATGACAAAGTCACTCACACCTGTCTTCTTCTGGCATGTTAAGAGATGGGTGAAGGAAGATCTTGATGGCAAAAATGTTCAATCAGCAAGCAAAAAATGTGTTTGTCGTGTGCGTGCATGTGTGTGTGTATGTAACTACTGGTTAGTGTGTGCAGAAAAAGGATTTAATGCAGAGCCTCACTGAATCCAGGCCTCCTGGGGTCTCAATCCAGATTTCTGGGGTTTCCAAGGCCACCTTTTCTTCCTTCTGACATCATTGTCAGTTTCCCAGGACGATTTCACAACACATAATTATGGCATTTTGGTTCTACTTTAATTGGCAATATGCAATGGAATCCTGCAATTTGGAGTTTGTTGTTGTTGTGTGCCTTCAAGTAGTTTCTGACCTATGATGACCCTCAAGCAAACCTATCACAGTGTTTTCTGGAGCTGAGGATGTGTGACACTTTCAGTAGGTCTCCATGACTGAGAGACGAATCAAACCCTGGTCTCCAGGGTTATAGTCCAATGCTCAAACTACTATATCATACTGATCTCTGATTTGCCGATGGTTTTTTTTTTGGGTGGGGAGGTATTTAGAATACCCAAACAGAGAGCTCTAGGGCCACACCAAATTACAACCCCCAGAATTCCACAGGAAGTTGCCATGGTACTTATGGTGGAATCATAGTACTATAATTAGGTAGTATGGAAGGGCCCCCAATTTTGTGTGAGCCTTTCCTCTGATTGAGATGGTTTTTCCACAACCTCCGCTTTTAAAGCATTGCCTCCCATTAACCAATGACCCTCTCTGGTTTTGTTTTGATTTTGCAGTCAGGGTGTGTCTTCTCTTTCCTCCCATAATAATAATTAAAAATGCTACTGGTAATCACCAAATATTTTGGAGAGGGGAAAATAATGTTGTTGTTGTTGATGATGATGATGATAATCTAACAGGACAACCCTAGCTATATTTGTTTATATTTGTTTATTCATAGGCAAGCCATCTCAAGTTTAATTGTACAGTTTTAACAGGAAACAGGACATGCAGCAGAGCAAGTTACTGTTCCAGCATTACAGTGTGCCATGGGAAAAATTAACTTAGAGCTACCACATTTTGAAAAGTAACAAATGCATCTGCTGACTGAATAATTAAACTATCAATTGGTATGATGGGGATGGGGGGGGAGGATGAATGAGGCTTGAAGAAGAAAGGAGAGTATCTTGAGAGGAATCGTGTCCCTCTGTTCTCTTCCGTGTAATCTGAATTCCCCCATTCCTTTGCTTCCCTGTCTTCCTCTTCCTGTCCCCACTTCTCCTTACTTATCATCTTCATTCTTCTCTCCTGCATCTCTAGCCTCTTCCACCCAAAAATTCTTGAAACGATTACTAGGATAAGTTCTGACTATAACCCACAGCAATTTACCACTCCACTGCCATGGATACCACAAGCCACCACCAGGTACAGATACCCATTTTCCTTGTGGTTCATTATGTTGAATTTCACTTTTCCTTAAGAGGCAGCATATTTACGATCATCGGATCTGTGGATAGAGAGCACAGACACTCTACTTATGCTCTTATAAAGCAGAAGGCATAGAACTGGCTCTCCTTAGAATTCCAGAGTGAATATACATGGATCTGGCCCAGCAAAGTAAATTGATATTTTTATGGCAGCAAGGGAGATTGCACCTTCTCTGTGGAAAGTGACATGGTTCCCTCCCTGCAGTCCTTTTGCACCCACACCATCTTTTCCTCTCAAGATAGGTCTCATCTGGCCGGTGGTCCCCTCTCTCTTGCTTCTACAGCCTCAAAGCACATGCCCTTGGGTCTAAAGTTCCAGGCTGGAGTGAATAATGATGGGGCAGGCTGCTGACTGCAGTACAGCTTGATTGATGATTCTGCAGTACAGTTTCCACATGGTTTTGATGCTGAAGGAAGTAAAGTGGTTTTGAGCAGGACTTCACAGTGGCAGGTGGGCATCATTCAGATCCAGCCCCTCCTAGCAAATCTAGCTGTTGGGTTAAGAAGGAGGTGGAGGAGGAGGAGGAGGAGGGAATATATAGGCATAAATGCTTTCAAGGTCAAAAACACCAAGACATGCATGGATCGGTGACTCTCTTTAGTGAAAAGCAATTGCAAGGGCTAAATGCCATTTATTCAATAAGGGAAGAAAAGCTTTAAAAGTCATATAGCACGCTCCACTTATACAGGGTGTGCATCAATTCAAACTCGTTTTGTCCAATATGAGAGATGGATAGCATAAGCAATAGCTCTGCAGCCTTACTTTACAGCTCAGAGCATATTAATTCAGGGTTGCTACCCTGAGGTAAGAGCCCCTATTTGCCCACATGATGGAATCAACAGTGCTTAAACAAAGTAGTTTTGCTTGCTGGCTTGTCCCGTTTGCATACCAGTGGGTAAAAATTCACCTGCAAAACTGTATGCTTCTTCCTCTTCTGCCACTAAAGTGCTCAGATCCTCTGCCTGACTTTTTTTAGACCACAATTTGCTGTTACACTTGAAGTAGCAAACTATGATTTGCCCTTGTCCTACAAACCAGAACTGGAAATGACAACAAGCCATGGCTTCTAAATCTGATTTAAAGGAAAACACAAGCCATAGTTTATCAGCTCACATGAAACAGCATGTGAGTGATTTAAAAACAAAGCAGCAAGTGGTGCAAGAAGAGAAATCAAAGCAGGGCAGTTGAGGAAGCAGCAACTGAGACAACTTCCCCCAGGCTCCCACAAAGAAAGGACCATTCACTTCAGCTCCTGTGTATGGCCCTGCTCACTTCTTAGCATGTGTTTGTAGCTCTTAATCCAGAGCTGGGCAACATGTGATAGTCCGGATGTTGTTGGACTGCAACTCTCATCAGACATAGTCAGCATAGTCAATGGCAAGGAGCACTGGGAGTTGCGGTCATACAATATCTGAAGTGCCACAATTTCCCATTCTCTCCAGATGGCCCCAAGAAAGACCATTTTGATACTCCTTATCTCATAGCTGGTCATGTCATGCTGCAGTGCCTTGCTTGCCAGTACTGCAGAACTCCATTGCTTGGGTAAGCTGACTGGTTTTGAAGATGAACATGGCACTTACTATTGTGGCAATGGTACCATGATTGTAAATGTGAATAGGAAAGTCCTAAGTCTAACTAACAGGATGCCATCCACAATACCAAACTGTGGATAGCATTGTTGAGACAGAGGCACAGTGATATGGTGGTATTCCTACCTGCTGGCCTAGTTTGAGAAAGTAGCAGTGGGTGCTTCTGTTTTGTCCCCACATTGTTCTATAATACTTAGGCAGTGTCCATTTTCAGTACAGTCGTGATGTCTTTGGGATTTAATTTGTAATTAAATAGAAGAACATCTTGAGTCTGTCCCTGCCTGGAAAACTGTTTCTGTCCCATGCACGTGGCATTTCTCTATGCAATGGGAATATGTTTGAAGGCTGTTCAGTCATCTGAATTATTTGCCAGCTGGATCCTTCCCTCAACAAAAAGAAAATGAGAGAAGAGCCACCAGAGAAGTGAAGCAGAGTGATTCCATTTTCTCCTACAATTTTGAAGCCTGAAAGGGAGCATAGCTATTGGCCATAAATAGGGATGGGAAATAATGTGGATCTCTGAATGTTGGACTGCAGCTTCCAGCATTTCTCACATTTGGATATGCTGAGTATGGCTGCTGGGACCTGGATCCAACAACACCTGGAGGACCATGTGACTCCCATTTATGTCCAAAAGCTTAACACGAGTCCCAGCTTGTGAAGACAAACTGAATCAGTCATAAGCAGCTAAGTCGGCATTTATATACATTTCATTGATTCAAGAGGTCTACTCTAGTGAAGATTCATAGTACCATTTAGGCCAATATTTCCAGGTTGGCATCCATCAGTCCAGCTGTTGCCTGCATATGTCTTGCATATGAACCCAGGTCCAGCTAACATCATAATGAGCCTGCTAAGCCATATACTCCTAAAATAAAAGTATCAGTGTTTTAGCTGTATTTAAAAATGCAATACTAAGCTGTGAAACTTGCATATGTTTTTTCAAAAAATCCCAAATTAAAGGTGATTGCCTCTGTGTCAATGAGGCCCAACCACTACATATTGGAGAGATATACCTTAATTAAGATCTTGCAGAGATGATGGGCTGTAATTTATTCCCAACCTTATTTTAGTAGCACAGTAATTCCCCCCGCCCCATTCCCAACTGGCTGAAGGAATTTAGGATGGAATAAAATGAGCATTAATTTATAACTGTACCTGGGACGGAGGATACTTAAGGAAAAGAGAGAGCGAGAAAGAGAGAGAGAGAACGATCTCGCAGAAGGACAATTAAAGTAGTTCCTGATGTCTCCTATTAATCCCTTTAGATGCATAACTCTTTATTCCGTTTCTGTTCACATTAGAGAAAAGAGATTTCATTCCACTCCCCCACCTCCATCTTTTATAAGCTATTTTTATTCACTAGGTTCACAGAGGGCTGGTAGGTGGAGCCCTCTGTATAAGAAACTAGTCCTTTTACACAAAGGGTTATATGCTTAGAATTGGTGATATTGCCCATTTATTCTGCCCTAGTCAGCAGGGCAACCTATCTGCGCTCAGCAGAAAATGAGAGGGGGGGGAGAGAATAGAATAAATCATTTTGAATTAGTGTGTTAATCTGTTGACCCTGCATTTGCTAGTCACCTGGAGTTAGGTGACTAAATGGTAAAAGATTGAGATGGGAAGTGGAGAAGTGATAGGTGGTTGTAGTGGTAGAGCAAAGGGGGAGGTAGAGGACAATCTCACAGAGCAATATATAAATATAGATCATGAATCTCTTTCTATCTCTTTAACAGAAAGCATAAGGGGCATGCAGAAAGGATGCAGTATTAGTTCAGGTTCTTCCAGGTCTTATTTGATCCCATGAGAAGACGCAGTAATGGCAGGACAAGAATGGGGGCTCTAAATAGCAATCTGATGGAGAATTTGTGCAAAAAAAGGAGGGAGGAAAGAAAAAAGGAAAAAGAAAGAAGGAAAAAAAGAAAGAAAGAAAGACGAAGGAAAGAGAGAGAGAAACAGAGGCAGAACAAAGCTCTGCAGAAAATCATCACAAATTTCAACTGGAATTGTAAAAGAACCAGTGGTTAATTTCTACAAATATAGGTCCTAGGGCTTACAGATATTACAGCTTTGCCTCCCTAACCTGACAGCCCAGCTTAATGGGTGTCCAGGCAGCTATCATCTATATCAGGACAAAGGGGAATATAACACATGCGTTCAGATAAAGACTAAAATAATAGTACTTCACACATGCTCACGTCCAGAAGGCATGAAGATGAGGAAGCTTCTTGAGCAAAAAAAGCCAACATTAGAGGAAGTTTGAGGAAACTGGACAAAAGCACCGCATGGTGTCATCTTTCTAGTTTTTCTGCTAACAACCTTGCTGCATTCTTGAGTGACAAAAAGGACATACTCCCTCTTTTTGTGCAAGTCAATTTGGATTCAAATCAAGATGACTGACTGTTGAATATGGACCTAATGTGGTGTTTTTGATCAGTTCAGGACAAACATATGAGCTCTGAGGTCAACAGGAAACTGGGGAGCAACTGTGATTCTGATATATTCCTGAGTCATGTTGTTACTGAAAAATAAACAGCATATTTAACTATCACAGGTATTTGGAAGGTGTAATTGGTTTATTTGCATTGCAATGCCACTCTAGGTATGTCTACTCAGGTGTTATGTTCTATGGAGTTCAATGCCATTTTACGCCAATGTGACTGGGCAAATTGTTAGCTTAGTTGGAAGCTGGCGTTTGCAAATACCAACAAAAGACAGTCTTCAATGAGTAAAGAGTTCATTAGAATGAACAACATATTGGGCAGGAAGAAAAGATGGAGTCTGCTACCATTGGCTACAGGATGAAGAGACGAAGTGGGATGTAGGAGGAAGCGAATCACACTGGCTCTCGAATTTCCTTGCCTGTACCTCTACACATAAGGAAACAATTGAGCAGACAAAGCAGAAGGAACATGCCTAAGAATCTTAACTACCTGTCTCCTCGGTTGCCTCTTAAAGGCTCATTGGCAGTTGCACAGGTACAATTGCTCCTTATTCATACCCTCCAACTGTCCTGATTTGGCACAGCCAGACCAAATTAATCCTCTGTCATCCCATTTTTTCAAGCTGCCCAGTTTCTCTCTTTCTCCCACTTTTCCCTTCATCCTCAGTTGACTTCTACTGTTGCAAACTGAGTTCAAAACACAAGACTAGTTTGCATTTAGTTAACTCAGTAGAGGGGAAAGGAGAGGAGGGATGGAATCTTGCCTTTCCCAGCAGCCAAAACAAACTGTTGCATTCTCTCCCAGCTTGTCTGTCCTTCCTCACTGATACCCTTGCCTTCTTTACCACAATCTCATGCTCCCTGGCCACATGTCTTCTGGTTTTTATCCATGAGACTTTGAGGTGTGTGCCTTATTTCACTTCAAACAGATATAAACAGAACTTGGAAGTATCAAGTTATAAATATGCAGTTACCTCTAATTAACTCCTTTTTTTTTTTTTTTACAATGTAGCTATGTTACATTGCAATTGTAACTGGACAAGGTAGACTGTCAATTCTCTTCTGGTGTAACAATGGCCCTTTTCGCATCTTGCCTTTTTCCGCGACAAGGAGGGCGTCTCACGCGAGAAGCCTCCTTCTCGACGCTGCTGCTTCCCCCTCCTTCCTTCCGCAGGTCGCCTCCTGATGACACGACCGTCGCGCGAGCGCCCCTTCCTTCCTTCCGCAGGGCACTGTGGGAGCTGTAGGCTGCTTTGGAGGAAGGAAGCACTTCCCGCCCGGCTCCCCGACGCACTGCATGGCAGGTAAGTGCGCGAGCGTTGCGTGAGCGCGGGCTATTTTCGGCTTCAAGCCGAAAATAAAAAAATACGCCTGGGCCCCGCTTCAGCCTCATGAGTGCCGCGCAAGTGGGAGTGCATCGTGTGCAGGGGCACTCCCATTTGCATGGTGCTCAAGGGGCGCTCGCACAAAAAAAAACATGCAAAAAGGGCCAATATCTTTTAATTACTTGTACTAAAGTAAAACACACTGTCATCCATGGACCTCCCTGTTGCCACAATGCTCACAAAAGAGGATAAGGCACAGCACAAGCAAACCTCATGCTTTTTTATCAAAGTCATGGCAATAATGTGGTACATGGGATGAGAATATATTTTACATGACAGGGTAGCAGATTGGAGCATTGAGCTGCTTTTTGTAAAACTAAAGGTAATAACCCTAGTTAATTCATGGACATAGAAAGGTAAGGAGTTGCATTTAAAATGGTTCCTATAATGGCAGCTAAGTAGTTAGCAGGCTTGGAATTAAAACAGAAAGTGGTTATTATCTAAAAATTATTATTCTAAGCTTTGGATGCAAGATTCAGCTGGCAAAGATGGGCAATGACCAAGTTTGCTAATGTTAGACCAGGCTGGCTAAGCTGTGTGGCATCCAGCTCCCTCCCAGCCTACAGGTTCTGCAAATCATTTAATGCTGTCTTTGCCTTGGCCTAACCCTGTCTCAGCATTGAGGCTATGCCTCTTGGCTGGAGAAGATTTGGATCTGGCTTAACATGTAGCCTCCCTCACCTTGACCCTTCTATGTCCTCTTTCTGGCTCTTCTGCCTACAGTGCTGGCACCAGGATGCTCTGTCAGTAGATTGTTGAGGTGAAGAAAGAAGAGAAGGTTCTGCCAGTTGAAGGGCATTTCTGTGGCAGAAGGTGCTTGTACATTGTACAGCAGGCACATCATTTGAGTTACAATCATCTAGAACTGGGATTCTAGGCATCTTTCCTTTGCCCCTTATAGGCTAAGAAGATCCACAGATATACTCATTCCTGTCACATATCCATCCCTGGTATTTTGAAGCTGACCCAGGACTTACCTGAAACACTGAAAATAAGTTCCAGAGGAAAGCCCAATATCAAATTAAGCCAAAACCAGAGCCAGAATATGTGTCTATCTCATCTCTTCACATATTCACTTATTTGGTTAATTCTGGTGAATATTTCAGAATGAAAGTAAAATGAATTGGAAAGAAAATTTATAATTCTCTGCCTTTCTTCCTTTCTCTCCATCTTGACTGCCGATCTTCTAGAATTATATTGGCTAAGAAAGGGGAGAAAATGTTCTGAAAGAGGAGAAAGGAAAAGCAGAAGCTGAACTGGAAATATTGACCCATAATACCAGAGAAGCTGGTAGCTGGGTGATCAGCCAACTGGCCCAAGATGTCAATGTTCATCCACGGCTTTTCAGACTGGGGTATTAGCAGCAGTACAGAAGCATCTCCCATGCTACTTGCACATTTCATTTTTTGCTGTCTTCCTGTCCACAAGAATAAAAAGGAGGTGGAGAGAGGGAGAGGAAGAAAAGAACTGCTAATTTATAAGCCTTGAAATAACAGCTGCTAATGGGCTTTTGCACTCATTCCTTCATCACCACAAGGTCAGTTAGAACTAGGCTCCGTTTGATTTTTTTTAAAAGCAAAACCCAGTCGTTCACATCTGTAATTGGCATTTATTAAAAGCATATGCACCAAAGGAGCGTACCAAAGAAAAATGGAGAAAAGAGATTGACATTTCCCCAAACATTTTGTTTTCTGGGTTCTAACCTGTGTATGTTCCAGCCAGTTTGAGAAACAACTCCTTCTTCTCCTCCTCTTCTTTCTTCCTTGAGGGCTAGCATGCACATACATATGCTGGTTTCAATGTTTTTCAGATTTTACCCCAATGCCCACTGTCAGCTGAGACAGCTCTAATCTAGAGGATGCTTTACCCTCTTCCCAGCAACATGTAGGAGTAAGGTTGCTAGATCTCAGGGCCTTGCCCTGAGTCTCCAGTTTTTGTAGGTCATTCCAGGCAAGAGATCAGTTTGCAAATTCTCCAGTTTCAGATAGCTCACCTCTGAGCAAGAGGAAAGCACTGTGTACTCATCCTTAGCTTAGTTCTAGTGGAGCAACAGCAAATGTGACAGTTTGCAAGACTTAACTGATCTCTTGCTGCAACTTGCAAAGAATATCTGGGGGAGGGAGTCTGTTAGTTAACTCCTTATTTAATTACTAACAATGTTTGTTACTTAGTTAACTCCTTCCTTTCCTCCCAGTTGTGGTGTCAGGGCTCACTCTCCACTCTCCTCTGTGTGCCTCTTCTGGCTAGAAACAAGTAGGCTAGATTAAGCATTCCTTAGCCATATTTCTCTGATAATCCCCTCATTTATCTTGATAAACAGCCCCTTTAACTAAGATTTCTGTCTTAAATTCTCAATAGGAAAATATGCTCTCTCTCTATATATATATATTTGAATGACAAGCTGTGAACAACTGTGGTTGGTAATTAATGCAAAACACTTAATGACATTCCCAAGGTCTCAGGTGTTGCCAAGACTATGCAGGAGTGATAGCTGGCCTTGCCTTTTTAAAAGGGCATGATGTTCTCATATTGCTGCTAACTAGCAAAGCTGATAACAAATTTAGTTACTGTCATTTATTATTGTTTTGCTATTCACGCTTGTACTATTGAATCCTGAGACTTACAGTTTATGGAGGGACCTTTAGATTTTTCAGCCAGAGACCTATGGTGTCTCACCAAACTACAAACACCAGGATTCCACAGGATGTTACCATAGCAGTTAACATGGAATATACTGCTATAATTGTGGAGTATAAAGAGACCCATGAAGTAGGGATACTGTGATGCCCTGCTTCCAGAACATGGATTCTGACTCAGAGTCTGAAAAAGGGGGCATGCCAGGACCAGCAGTAGAAGAGGTACCAGTTCCACAAACAGAACAGGGGGTGGTGCTAACTGTGCATCTTGATTAGGGTTCATCAGGGTTCCAGCAGAGAGTCTTGCCCCTTCAGACATAGAGGATAACTTAACAGTACCTACCTTTGCTGAGTGCAGACAACAAAAAGAGAACCTATGCTGATCCCAGAGAATATATAACTGGCAACAATTAATCAGGCAACAGCTGCACTAAGTGGCTGACCTATTTAGCTGCCACCCTTCCCCTCCAGGATTTGTCAGAGCTTATCTGATTTCTCTGTTTGCCTTGCTGGCTCATTGCCTGACTCTGGATCTGCTACCTTTGAACTCTATTGGACTTTAATTTTACCCTGTGCTTACTGAATGAAAGCAAGTAAGGGGCTGGGAGCTATTCAGTTTGCTTTGTCTGAAGTATCAGCTGTGCTGCTGGGACTGAGATAAGACAGATACTTTATTTATTATTGAATGTATTATTGTTTGTCTGCTTAGCTTTGTTGTGAACTGCTTTAAGCATATTATTATGAAAAGGTAAGATACAAAAAAAGTTTGTTTGATTGATTGACTACTGATCAATGTGGATACTCTAGGTTTAGGCACATATCCTTGATGGCATGTCCTACTGAACACAGGAAAAACTTCAGAGTGGACATGAATTAAAATTAGTAGTGAAATCTCTAGTCAGAAGGAAGTCACAGAGAGTTCAGTGGAGTTTATTCTCATTTAAGTGGTACAGGATTGCATCTAAGGTCTAAATCAGATCAAATTCAGTAGAAGAAGTTCTCTTCCTATAGGACCGCAGCCTGAGTGGCTTGCTGCTGGGTGGTGTTGGCTAACTGTGCATCTTGACTAGGTTTCACAGGTCAGGACAATCCCAGGCCCTGACATCTCAGGATTAAGATCGAGTGATAACCCCTTGTGATGTCCTAGGAGGGGGCCCTGGTGACGTTACATGGGTGACATAAAGAGCACAGGGTCAATGGCACCATTATGCACAATACCTTAAGCATTAACCACAGCCGCGAAAAGTACATCATTCAAATCAAACATACCAACTATAACAATTGAAGAAACAATATATTTATACAATTTTCAAGGCAGTGCTGTTGCCCTGAGATTCTCCTCCTTTACCCTGAGGACTGAAGAAGAGGGTCCAGGCTCTGAGATTCAGCAATCCTGATTGCAAACTGCCTTGGGACTCATACCAGGCAAGCGGTAGGATGTAAAATAAAATTAATCCTAATCCTGACCCCAATGAACATAAATGTTAATATATGCAGCTAGACAATGCATCAGACCCTATTCTATGCAGCCCATCAGTTTACATGCTGCAGTTGCTCAAAGTCATTTTGAAAAGATATTATAGAAGAATATTTGCCACTACATAAGATGAAACCTATGCTTATTTGCAAAACATAAGAGTTATGCCTTTTATAGGATTTATTTTTGTAGCCCTAGAAAATAGGATGGGTGGAGCTACACCCAATTAACTTTTGATTGCTCCTTGTGCAAATTATTGTATTCCATAATGGGATTAATTGCTGAGATGGCTGGAGTTTGTCAATGTTGTTGGCTGCCGTTAAGGGCTTTGTGTTTTGTCCTGCCGAAGATGGGCCTTCTTCTGTTTCCCAACTGCCTCCCCATCCCAGTCCTGCCCTGTTCTGAGAGGGTTAATCAAGATGAGTGACAGCCTTTCTGCATGATTTACAACTTGGAACCCTGCAGTGAAACCAGCGCTTGATGGATGATCCTGAAAGACGGAGACTAACCATAAATCATGTCTTTGAATCATTGACAAAGATAAAGGAGGGGAAGAAAAAGCACTGGCATTGACATTCATTCTCCCAATAATGTACATTGACTAGTTACAATAAAGAACCTTAATTAAAAAAAGAAGACTCTGGAGTCGTCACCTCAGTGTGCAAGGAGCATTGCCATAGACTTGTTTGCTGTAACTGCAAATAAAAGTTCATGCTTCATCCCCAAGCTCACAATGTTATATCAAATGGAAATAGAGATTTATTTTATTTTATTTTAGAGTTAGCCAACTTGTGCTTAATAGTCTAAGTCTAGCTATTTGTGCCTCAGTTTTGCAAGGACATGTCCCATATTAGAGTGGTCATGGATAATAGGTACCAAGAAATGCTGGCCTGGTCAGGACTCTGGGCTAACCAGTGGCCTTTTTCATGTTAAATTAAAAGAACATCCTTCCTCTTAATTATCAGAGAGGCTGAATAGTTAGTTCTCTCATATTGCACATAAGGTGCTGGCTCCTAAGGTGTAAAATGTGCTTTGTGTGTGAATTTTGAGCTGCATTCTTTTGACCTGGCTAGTGCCCTATGCAAAGTGAGATGATCACCCTAGAGGCTCCGTGATAATCCTCTGGATCATCTCCACATTATATGTTGAGAGAGCACCTGGCATCTTTAGTAAGCAAGATACTGAACGTGTTGGAAGATTAACAACTGACCAACAACTGACCAGAAATGTCCACATAGTCAAGGAAGCTCTGACCCATCCATAGGCTAAAAGAGCTGGCCATTTGGGTTCAAATGAATGGTGTATTAATAGTGTTGCCAATCTTGGAAGCTAAGCAGGATCAGCCCTATTTAGTACTTGGATGGGAGATTATCAATGAATACCCTGTGCTGCAGGCTGTATTTCAGAGGAAGTAACTGGCAAAACCACCTCTGATTATTTCTTACCTAAGGAAACCCTATGAAATCCATGGGGTCTCCATAAGTCAACAGACAACTTGAAGCCACATATACACACACATTAATAGTGATGGTGTACTATGTTAGTTGAATACACAGCAGACATCGAAACGTCTGTTTGCTTTGTTCTGACCCTAGTTCTTCTTCCATGTGTTTGATGCAACGTCTACATGTGGTAAATGAAAACTGGAGTGTGCAGCTCATAGATTTCAGGGTCACGTGCACAGGGATGTAGTGTTATTAGAGTTCAGAAGTTAACATCACATACAAGGAGGCAGGAAATG
Organism: Ctenosaura bakeri; assembly: GCA_948474755.1. NCBI lineage: Eukaryota > Metazoa > Chordata > Lepidosauria > Squamata > Iguanidae > Ctenosaura > Ctenosaura bakeri. Next base: position 118,168 of record CAOLHI010002080.1, on the reverse strand, counting down.
GCCAAGATGGAATTAGTGGCATTATGGAGGAAAGGTGTACAGGTTACAGAAGGCCTGGATGGATCTTAAATGCAAAAGTAGACCATTAACATAGTGGGGTAGTCACTGAAAGATTCAAGAGCAACTGGTTCACACACACACACACACACAAAACTAACATATAGAACAGAATGCCGTTTTCCTTTGGATTTTGCAATACAGTTCTTATGTTATGGTGTAAGCATGTTCAGCTTTCCATGTAGCTGAAATATCTTGTGAAGTGGCCCAAAGATTGTTAATTAGGCCCACATCCGAAAGCAGAAAATCAAGGAGAAGGGATGTACACAATTTTTCAGCACTTTCTCCTGCCCTGTTCTATTATTTTTAATTTGGAGAGAGCATTGGATTGGCAAGACAAGAAAATAACTTGGAAAGAACAATGCACTAGGAAGGCAAGCAAAAGGCTTAGCATTCAACACTTGAAAGCACTTGTCTTTAGGCATTCATAACCAAATCACATCTATCCATCCTGAATGTACTTGTTTCGGAATATCTTATTAATCTTTCTTTTCTAATATTATAATTTGTCACCAAAGCCAAATGCAGAATTCCACGGGGGGATTTTCTTTTTCTTTTCCCTCTTTTCACTTTCACTCTGTTCCACAACTCCAATTCTTTGCTCTTGGAAGGAAGTGTTGAAAAGCTTTAACAGAGCTAGCATTTGGTAAATCACACACACGTATGATGTTGGTCCCACACTACACAAGCATTCGGCTGGTATCATCTATCAATCTCACTGTTGGATGTCATTTATGAAAGTCTACTGAGTATTGTTTTCATCTTTCCATACAACAAGAAGCAAGTCCTCATGAATACTGAAGAGCTCGCTACACAGGAGCATGTATTTGGTTTCTATAGACTCAGACAGTTTGGAATGGTACAATTTTGTTGCTGTTAAATGCATTTCCAAGGGATAATCCCTTCTCTCTTTCATTGCCCTGGCTTTATACACAGAAATGACAAACGATTTTGCTTTTTAGCATGTGGCATTACTTATTTAATGTGGCATTACTTATTTGAAGTACTTACTAAATTCTGTCCATGTTAGCCATTAATATGTGTACATTGTATTTTTTTCTTCCAAGTACTTTGTTATTATTGAAGTTTTCTCCTGATAAGATGTATTCATTGTTCTAAGTAATCTCGCATCTTACTTCTTTCTCTGGGTCTTATTTGTATATATACCTTTCAATATTCTTAGTCTATATTGTATTTTTATTGGTTTTGTGAAACATTTAAATGCAGGCAATGTCTTGTTGCGGAAAAATATTTTGTGACACCTTGCCATGTACTAAATCAGACCACTGGTTGTCTATTCCAGTGGTTCTCAATTTTTGGCATTCCAAATGTTTTGGTTCAACTGCCAGAATCTTTGACCACTGGCCATATTGGCTGGGGTTTCTGGGAGCTGAAAACCAACACATTTGAATGAACAAAGGATATGAACTGCTGGTCTACTTGGTTGTCATCAAGCCAGCTTTGACTTATGGCAACCCTCTGAATGAGAGATCGTCAAGATCCCTGGCCAGCTATCCTGCTCAGATCCTGCAAACACAAGGCTTAGTTTCCTTGAAGGAGTCTATTCACCTGTAATGCAGCCATCCTCTCTTCCTTCTGTCTTCTACCTTACCAACCAAGATTATTTCTCCTAATGAGTCATGTCTTCTCATGATATGGAGTCATAGAATGTGCCAGCCTGTATTCTCAGGCCAGAATTTCAGAGTTCAGGGGCAACCATTAAAAAGACCCTTTCATTCACCCCATCAGCTCTAAATTCACCAAAGATGTATCTGATAGTGCAAGTGGTTTTCTATGAAAGCTAATAACAGAGTGATATCTTTAAAATACAACAAGATATTAAGCAACAGACATCAATAAATGGACAATTCTTCCTTCTAGAATTATTCCTTTTTGGTTTCATTTGGGATGCTACAATGTTGTTACTTAAATCACATTTAAAAGATTGTTTGGCTTCTGTAATGTTTCTGGTATAATGGGTCTGCACAGTTGTTCACCAGCCAACATGAATACCTCCCTATTTACTTTTGCTGCAAGACCTTAGTTCTCCAATGGCAAAGTAGAACAAGTAAATCCAGAAGCCTCCTACTGACTGGAGTGACCCCCTAGTTAGGACAATTTAAGGATTCAATATCTCCTTGAGTTCTACTTTCACCTCAGCAGTATATCCAATCCCTTTGCCATTTATTGTTCATGGGGATTTGCCCAGGTGCTGTTTGGCTAGCATTGTACAGGCAGGGACGAAGGAATAGTTTCAATCTTGTCAAGGCAATGAAGCCTGCTTCTGTCCCCCCGTCCCTCCTGCCAACATTTTAACAGCTGCTAGATGGAGTTTGGGTGCCTCCCCATGGATAATCAGTGGAAGTTGGGTGGAGCTGCACCAGTGAATGACCCAGGTGATCTTCTGCAGCCAGAACAAAAACACTATCTGAGGGCATATTACAACAGCTATGATCATATAGCACTTCTATAATGGAAACTTGTTGACTATACTATGCTACTTCTGAATACCAGTATCGTGTAATTGATTGTGCACAGGCTAATGTACTTGCTTATTGCCTTGTTGTGCTGTAGAGTATATGCAATGCCTGTCTCTGCAGGCTAGTGAATCAAATGGTACTCTGCAGCTAGTTCAGTGCTGGCTGAGAATGTGCGACTGCATGGTTACACTGGTGGAACTCTTTCTGTACAGTCACGAATTGAACTTAGCCATTGTGCAATGGTCAAAAAAGGACAACTACATGCATGCATATCACACCAACAGGATTACAGCCATTATCTCTTTATGCAATGCCCAAAGAAAAAGGAACAATCATTGTTTCTTGGACCACAAGTGTAAGTACCTTGCTAAAGCTTTACACCCTACCTATGGTGGAATAGGATCTTGGTTATAGAGTACAGATGTGTGACAAACAGAAGGGAGCCCTGGTGGCGCAGTGGTTGAATGCCAGTACTGCAAGCCAAAAAGTTGTAAGTTCAATCCTGCTGGGCTCCAAGGTTGACTCAGCCTTCCATCCTTTTCCAGGTCAGTAAAATGAGTACCCAGCTTGTTGGGGGCATGTATAGAAATGTTTCAAAATACATGCTATTTGTAAGTTGTTCGCCGCCTCTATCCATATGGAGAGGCGGGATACAAATAAATAAATAAAAGAAGAAGAAGGAGGAGGAGATGTTCTATTAGAAATCTTAGACTTCACCATTTGGGAATCCACCATGTCTTGGCTTTACTGTAACACCTTTATATGACTTTTCTGCCATAGGGCTAATAATGCAGCTGAACAACCCCCCCACAACACATCTACAACTCCCTCTCCCAAATATCACGCTGGTTGGAAATGATCTTGAAAAAGGCATAATTTTTTAAAAAATAACACATTGTGACAGTAGCAATAAGGGATGGCAAGCAATGTGCTTAGAGGTATAGCATGGGTAGGCATCCAGGAGATAAAAATGTTTGCCAAATTATTCAAAACCCTCTGGTCTAAAACTCAGGTTGTAAAATCTCCTGGCAATGTGGGTTTTTTTTTGCAAAGCTTCCAAGATTTTGTTTTAGGAAGAAAAGGGTCTAAGAAAATTCAGACACTGTCAGATTTTTTTTTTCAATGCAATGCCAAACAAAATCAGAAAAAGCAGGAAGAAATTATCTGAGTCCCGCCATGAACCAAGTTTTGGCCTCAAAATGGTGGTGTGTCAAATGATGAGAAGAATGCAGAAAGGTTTTTTTTCCCCCCAGTAAGCAAAATATGTTTTGGCTGCTCCTGCACTGGAATGAATGGATTAAAATTGCATAATATATATTGAACTTAATGAGAATTACATCTAGGTAGATATGTGTAGGTTTTGCAGTGTCACAGCAGGTAATTCTAAAGGCCTAAATCCCAATTAATAAGAATCAATCAGAGTAGATCCACCATATTAATAGAACTAACACATTACTTGATTTACCACATCCTGATTGATTCAATGGGTCTACTCTGGTCAGAACAGGCTGTTGATTTGGATTGTGCCCCCACACCAGTTTAGTGCAATTGTACATCCACCTGATTGCATGTCTGGCACTTACTTTATTTATTTATTTATTCCTTTACTATCTTAGCTTTTTCTCAATATGAGACTCCAAGTGGCTTACAACAAGGTTAAAACAGGATATAGCTAGAAGCTGGATGATAAACCAGTTAAAAATGATCAAATAAGTTCTTATATTAAGACACTACTGATTTAAAACAGCATAAATGTGCTTTTTCCAGTACAACAGCCCTTTTGGAGGCCAAAAGGAAAAAGCACTGGGGGAGTTTTAGTAGAAAATTGATGTTCCACATAGTTCAGCTCCCAATCATAGATACTCAGGCATCATTCTAGTCCATATTGCAGTAGGGCATGGGAATCAGAGATATTGCAGCTGTTACAGAAAAGGTGGGATAATTCAAGTAAATGAATTTTAGCTTTATTTTTTTTCTTGGCACGTCAATTTTCTGTGTGCAAAGAGTATGATCTACAGGGAAGCTTCCATACAACACCACTACAGTGGGAAGTTGTCTTCTGCAAAAAAAAAAAAAGTCATATTACTGGATACCAATGACTGTGTAAAGTACTTGAGTCCCCAACCAAATAAAATATAGCAGGGATGCAGTTCTGTCTAACTCTCTGTTATTGGTGTTTCCTACAGTTAGGCATCAGAAAGCTAATCAACCAAGATGGCCAAAGATTAGTTAAGCTGACTTTAGGGCAGCTGAAGCTTTCTTGAACTCTTAGCTGCTCCCAATCTAGAGATGTTGCTCAGGGTAGAACTCAGGTCTTGTCTTCCACATGAATTTTATGCAAACAACATCCTATGAAGAAGGTTAAGAAGAGAGTGACCAGCTGGATATTTCCTAGTGAATCTAATGGATGACTGAGGATTTCAGCCTGGAGCTCCCTTGTCTTAGTGTGAGACTGAAGTTGATGACCAAACAATCCTCCCATACTCTGGAATCATAAGGAAGATCTAGAGTTGCTTTGACTACCTTTTGCACTCACTGTTAATACAAGCTACATCCACCACTGGCCATCTATTCAGCAAGCAGACATGGGTTCCTATGTGCATAGAAAGATTATTTTTAGACTACAAATTCCAGAATCCCTAAGACTAAAAAAGTAAAAATTTCCAAGCTCTACCCACCTTCATATGTCTTTGCAAGCTGCAGCAACAAATAACTAATCCATGTAAATTGTAGCAGATAGCTGTTCTCCTAGCTGAACTGGAGATTTGTACAAACTGGAGATTTGTAGCCCTTTCTTCTTCTCCAGACCTGAATCCACTAAACTGCAGATTTTTCATCCTCATCTTCCAGCTAGAGATGTCCCATGAAAACTAGAAACTTAGGGCCAGTTCCTGAGATCTGGCAAGCCGCACCAAGGCATGGGAGGTGACAATTTGGAGGTCAGGCCATACTCAGGCCAACAATGAAGAGTTTATTATAAAGGCCTAAAGGCAACATACTCACAGCTTTCTTGAAATGCAACAATTAACAATTAAAGAATTTCCGTGCTTCTTACTAGCCCTGTTACAATACTGAAAACATTTTCTATGAATGACACCAATAATTTTATATTGATACTAAGAATAAGAACCCTAAAACATGCTAACACTGGAACCAAATAAACCATGGCTAAAATGTTATCTTGAAGAAAAAAAACCCTAAGCTTTAAAGTATGTATAAGTTGAAAATAATAAGGGTATCCAAAGGAGCAAATGCGGAATTATCTACGAGTGGAAGGGTTTGCAGAATTTAATTCTCAAGAAAGCTGTTGTTTGCTTGAAATGGGAGGCAAGATGGTCTTTTTTTTTTAAAGGATCCTTATAAACACAAACAGAAAACACCCACCCCCACCATGCTGTGAGTGGCATGAAAATGTGAGCATTTTAGCTGTTGAAGGCCCTTTTGTGATTTCTGAGAAGGAATCTGTAGGCTCAATCTGCTGCTATTTGTCCTGACAGTTTAACTGCTGAGACAAAACTCAGTGCCAGAATTTCAGCATACTCTTGCCGATCCGAAACAAGGAACAGAAAGTCTCCTGAAAGTGTATTCATTTACACCATATTAATTGGGATCGTTATTAGGGATGGGCAGGACTAGCTGGTTCTATTCCAGAAAACTTTGGCAAGACAACCAGAGAGTTCCACTCTGCTGTGCCAAAGCACTGGAAATTATTTCAGAAACCAGAAGGGATTCTTTATGGTCTGATCCAGGCATGGGTTGACATTTCAGTGTCTAAGTCTTTGATGCACTGGAGACCTTGATTGGTGAGGGTAGTTGTGGTAGTGATGATGATGATGTTTCTTTCAATTTATACCCTGCCTTTCACCATAACACTCAGGCTTATTGTTGTAATGTGTTCAAGCCTCTTGCCTGCATGCCATGGTGGAGACAAAGGAATGGATACACAAGGGATTGGGTAAATCTTCTACCCTTTTCTTTCCAGAAAAGGTCCAGGGTCTGGTTCTTTTCTCAGATTCTCCTGCCACAGTTGGCAGTTTGTTCAGTTTCTCACTTTCCAGTTTGCTATGTTGTCCTACTTTACACAGGACATTCTTCTGTTTGAAAGGCTGGCAGAAGACAATTCTCTATTCAATGACATTGTTTCATTGAAGGGTTATCCAGTCCAACTCAAAAATGGATAAAGATAAAGAACTATTAGAAGGTTTTCACACAGACAGCAAGCTGAAGAAACTTTCAAGTCACTTGGCTCCTCTCCATATATGATGAGGTACACTGTAGTTCTACTTAAATATTATTTCTAATATTCAGCCCTACCTGTAACATAGCACATACACATCTTATGCAAATATATGGTCACTTCTATTCTCTTGTGTGCATTTGTGTACACACATTTCCTCTTTTCAGATACTATGCAAGCAGCTACTCTAGCCAGTGCCCAGGTTTCCAGAACAGATTCTGGCCAGGGTGACGTTTGAGTGTATCTCTGGTCATGTTAAAACCTGCAATGACTACTTACTAGATGGATGAATTTTGGCATATTAATTTTGATTATTAGGAAAATCTTTGATATTGATGGTTGGTTATGTGTGTTGTATGCCTTCAAGTCATTTCCAACTTACGGCAACCCTAAGGTAAACCTCTCACAGAATTTTCTTGGCAAGATTTATTTTCGGGGTGATAGTGGTAGTTTGCTATTGCCTTCTTCTAAGGCTGAGAATATGACTTGCCCAAATGGGTTTCCATGTCTAAGTGGGGATTTGAACCCTGGTCTCCCAGAGTCCTAGTCTAGTGCTCAGACCATTATACCATGCTAGCTCTCGGATAGCTGTACGTCTAACTGATATTCCTGCAACCTGGAACTTAATTGATGTCAATTGTGGTTGGATCCTGGATGCTTTGCCTCTTGTTGTAGCTTCGAGGTTAAAAATAGTCACATCATTCAGTAGCCAGAAGATCTTACTGATATTGCCACATATAGCAATGTATTCTACAGATGCCAACTGCAAGCAAATATTTTTGGACATATAGTCAGTTTATATTAATGTATACGCCTAGTCCACAATCATATCCTTATCCCCTTCCCTTTTGTTTCTTTTCCCCTTTCTCTGTCTATCTCTTTTTTTAACATTCAAATTTTTAAAATCCAAGAAAAAGTATATATAATGTCTTTAAGGAATTAACATCTGAATTCTGACAACCACAAACTTAAGTTCAAAAATAGGAGACCAGACTGATCTGGAGACCTGGACTGAAAATTTATCTAGTCTCAAAATAATATAAAGTCTTTTGACAACTTAGTCCAACAGATGTTCTAAGGCCTAGGTTTTTGTAGACTTCAGTCCACTTCATTACACTCTGCCTTGGCATTGTGATGCCTAAATGCTTTGGCAGAGCAACAGTAAGAGAAATGTGAATACTGTGCTCTTACACATAAACCATGCCTGATAAATGACCAAACATGGTTAGATGGCCATCTGTCAGGGATCATTTAGCTATGGATGCTCTGCAATGGCAAAGAGTTGGACTAGATGATTCTTGGTGTACCTTCTAGCACTACAGTTTTATGACTTTTGTGATTCTGTGATCATTATACAACACCTATAGTAAGTGTAGACCACCTCCAGGCAACCAGAATGAGGGGTCTGTGTGCTGTAAAAGTATTACAAAAATTCATTTGTGGTGGTCTTCCATACCTTCAGGAAACCACAGATCACTAGGATAAGCAAGTCTGTGCAGGCATTGGCAGGCAAACAATCTAGAAGACTGTTCTTATATTTTTGTGTGCAAATCTAACCTGTGATGAAATGAGTTTCTTTTATTTTTTAAAAAAACCCAAAATGTTGACTTTCTTTAAAAAGAAAGAAGCAGCAGAACATTTATGTCACGCCAGTCTCAGTGTTATATGCAGCTGTTCATACTCCTAGCCCTTTTTGCATTAAAAAAATCCCTAAATATCTTTCACAATTGCTGTGGAATTGTGTGTGTTTTAAGAAACACAGATACCCACCCACACCCACCATTTTAAGAAAGTGTGAATAGTTTCTCCCCTTGGTACTCTTTCTGCTCTTAAGCAAAGTCTCTCAAACTCCTTTACAATTATAACACACACACACACACAGAGACAAAGAAGGACTACGTATCACATATATTAAGGTTCCAAACTGATGTACGTCTGTCTTCATGTTTCACGTTGCTTCTTTTACGTGTTCAGTATGAATAAAATAACCTTTGAGAACATGCTCCCTCTCTCTACCTGCACTAAGGATACAAATCTTTATTTCATTGTCATATGAAAGAACAAATAAATTCAGAAGGTGGCATAGCAGCCATTTTGTACATTTTAAAAAATATCTTTTGGATCCGGGATTTTTTTTTCAAAAATAAAGCATGAGCACCAAAAATTATAGGGTTTTTTTTGGGGGGAGGGGACTTTTTGCACAAAAGCAGTGCCCTTTGTTCCCAAATGCTTTTTTCTGCAGAAAATATTGGCCAAGATCCTGCATCATCATTGTAACGATGATGATGAAGCTCCACTGTCATAGTTATGACTGATGATGCTCCCCAGCCTACCTTCTTAGTTTGGCAGCACCCCAGCTGAAGCGCTTCTGAGGAACTGGAGATCAGAACATTAAGAAAGGCATCTTTAGCACTTTCATGGTCATGAGGAAGCTTGAGAACAGGCAGCTGGAGACACCCCGAGGGAGCCTACCACAACTGCTTGTCCCAAGGCACCCCACGACTGGGAATGCACTGTGTATGCTATTTCCCAATGCGCCAGTCTTGGTGCCTCAGAAATGCTTTGGTCAAAGTACTGCCATGCTGTAAAGGTAGGTTTTGGGGGCTATGTTTGGTTGTTCATTATCATAAACATGAACATTGAGCAGTTACGGTAAGGCCAGCTTATGATAACATAACGTAACTGCTGAATAGGATGCTAGCTATATTTTCTCTTCCATCAAACACTTAATATTTTTGTTTTTGTAAAAAGTCTGAGCCATTTATGGAATGGTGTGTCTTGATATATCAGGACACCTTTCTCAATGAGGATGAGAAAATCTGTGAGTTTACATGTTTATACAAACACACATACAACTTTCATTATTTCCCATTCATTCATCTTAAATTGAGATTTTTTTTCAAGTGTAGGTAGCCATAGGAAGCCACAGCACTTTCCAGATTTACACAAGCCCTTTGCTAGCATCCTGTTGAGTGCTTTTTTTTAAAAAAAAAAAGTCCTTCTGCTGCTTTGTTAGGACCACCCGGCTAGTTCTGAACCACATCTGACAAAATGATACTGTTCGCTTCCAGAACCCATCACACAGTTATTCTTGGATAAAAGGTAAAGCAAATAGCAGCCAACTGCTCACTGCTGCAGAAACAAAGACCATCAAGCTATTTATCAAAGCTCCAGACAACCAGTTTGCTCTAAGCCCTGCCACCTTTCCTATTACAGCTTTAAACGATAACATACCATAATATCGCAAATGACAAATGGAAATGGGGGGGGTAACCTATATGCGATCAATATCTGCACTGAAATAAGAACCATCTTTAAAGTATTGACAAAAAGAGCAGGGATACATATAAAACAGCAATTCTTGTGCGGTTTGTTTGGTATGGCCACTGTCAACTTTCATTTATCTGTGACAGGATTTTTTTTTTAATGCATGTCGCAAAATCCTACGATGTGTAAATTTTGTGAAGCTGTTACTGCTACTAGTACTATTCCTTACTAGTACCATCCTAGTAAGCAGAAAGAGTCAACAATGCCAACTTCAGTACTGCCTTCTTCAGTGTTTCTATATTTTTCTCTATACAAGGTGTCAGGATCTTCTGTTATAATTCATGTTATTCTGAATGTTCTCAGTTAAACATTTTCTCACGTGAATAGCATCTAAAGTGTGTAATCCTCACAATATTCACCATAATATTCCTTTTGACTACTCTTTTCAGAAGTTTCATGAGCACCATTAAAAAAGCCACTATTTGGTTTTATGATCCCACTGGAACTTATAGCCAGGATGATGATCTAATAATAGAGAGGCCTAATTAAAATTAGTAGTCCCAACTAAAGTAAATCTTGTGAATCAACTGAACTTGTATAAGTGTTGATCTACCAAGTTTCCATTGATTCAGTGGGTATACTCTAGTTTTGCATAACAACTGGGTTAAGGCCAGAGTACCCAATAAATTTGACTAGGTGATGATGTCACCAAGCCAATTCGGAGGAAATAATGCCCTCACTCTGAATGAACTCATGGGGAAGACTCTGTTTAAAGACTTTAACACCGTTATAGTTTTACAAAAAGTGGGTTTTTGTTAGAATTCAACTGAGATATCATCACAAATTGGATATGGCTACAAGATTCCATCCCTCAGGGCAACTACCAATGACAGTAATGTAAAAAAACAAGCAAACCTTTGTGCAAGGAATGGCTGCAAAACTGAAACAAACAAAACTGTGAGTAGTTTCAGCTCAGTTTCAGTTGTCGCTTCAGTTAAATTAGTACCAATCCTAAGCAGTTTGGGTCAGATTTCCAGTGTCAAAGGAATTAGGAAACTCATGCTTAAGGACCTCTATATATAATTGCAATATTCTTGTAGTTCCAGTTAGAAATTAGCATGAGGAAAACACAGTCAAGCTTTTTGTTTTGTTTTGTTCTGCATCTATGTCTCTGTGATTATATACTGGGAAACTGTAATTTCTGACTTCTAAGCCTGAAAACATGGAACAAACTTGTCCTCTCATTTGCAATGGCCACACATGGCAATTTGCATATGAGTTTCATGTTAATTCTACTGTGGAAAATTCTTAAGTGTTAGAATTTTGTACAATCTGAATCAATCTAAGATGAATGCAAGGCAGTTATATATCCTGTTCCTTTCCTACGAGGAAGCAATTTGGACTTTTTAGTTTACTAAAAAGCTGCAGAAAGAGAGGGACATAACTAAAGGTGGTTTAGAAAGACAAGCAGAGAATTTCCTCCCCTTCCTGCAACACTACAGGTCCATCCAGTCCAACAATGCCATGCAAAGAAACAAACTCAGCTGATATCCATGGTGGGAGATTTACTGGTGATAGACTTAGGGGAGATAAAAGAAAGCATGTCTTCATACAACGTATGGAATTCACTGCCACAAGGTCTGGTGATGACCATTTGTTTATCGAAAGCTGCTCAGAGATCTTATGATGTAAAAAAGGACAGAAATATATTGCATAAATAAAGAAATAAAGGAAATTTGAAAAATGCATATATGGAAAATCTACTAGAAGCTACTAGCTACTATGGCTAACTTTAACCTTCAGGATGCCCTTGACTGAAAACTGCTATGGAACATAACTGGAATAGAGCTCTTATGCTCAGGTTCTGCTTTGGGGCTTATTTATTTATTTCATTCATTTATATCCCACCTTTCTCCCAATAATGAGATTCAAGGCAGATAACAACATATTTAAAAACAATACAGATTAAAACTATACAAGGTCAAGTATACATATAAGAGTTATTTAAAAGTGATTAAACAATTTATCAGTTTAAAACATTAAAATTCATCAAAGCACCATATACAACCCTTAAAAACAGCACCGCACAGCATTAAAACCTCACCCCAGACAGATTTTAAAAGTCTGACAGCATAAAAATGGTTTGACTTGTGGACAGTAGGAGAGCAAGGATGGAGCCATCTTGGTCTCCCTAGGGAGGGAGTTCCAAAGTTTGGATGCAACAAATGACTACTCCCTTGTTCCCACCAAATGAGCCTGGGAAGGTGATGAGACAGAAACAGGGCTTCTCCAGGTCATTGTAGAGCTTGAAGGGGCTCATGAAGGGAGATATGCTTCTTCAAATAACCTGGACACAAGACATTTAGAGCTTTATAGGTCAAAACCAATGCTTTGAATTGTGCCCAGAAACAGATTGGCAGCCAGTGGAGCTGTTGCCACAAGGAAGTTGTGTGCTTCCTGTGGCTAGCCCCCAATTAACAATCTGGCTGCAGCTTTTTGGGTCAACTGAAGTTTCTGATCACTTTTCAAAGGTACCCCCTTTTGGAGCACATTAAATTAATCCAAATGAGATGTAACTGAGTCATGTATCTCCATTGCCAGATCCGAATTCTCCAGGAATGGGTGCTTCCCACAGATATCTGCTGGTCACAGTGGTGAGCAGATAGTTGGAACAGACAGACATTTAAAAAATATATATTTGATTTATATACCAGCTTTTCTCTCAAATGAGACTCAAAAGTGGCTTACAATATACCGGTAACCCCAAACCGAGCAGTTAAAACAATATGGATTACAAAAAGCATTAAACCATAAATTTAATCAAAATACTAGTTTTAAGATATTAACTTAAAAAGAGTTATAACATTTGAAATATATATTGCATACTGTCCGAAAATTCTAACATTCTCTCCCTGTGCCCCTTGTTCTAGGTAGGGCAAGTGGGGCTTAGCTAGCATAGAATTTCTCTTTCTTTTGCATGTCAAAGCCTTTTGCCTTTTCACCTAAAACCTCAGTCTTGCTCTTTGTATTATTTAAATGCACAGCTATGGTAACCAGGAGACCAGACCATGTGACCCAGGATAGACGCTGGGCTCATTGGTCTTACATAAAAGACCATACTTCCGAGACCTCTCTCTCTTTGCCATTTTGCTTCCACTTCCTTCCCTCTGACTATGTTTCACTTCTCCACCAAGAAGATGGTGAGTTAAGAATGAACCTACTATCTTACCCAGTGTGATAGATGATCCTGCAGTGATTGAAGAGCAACTGATTGTGCATGGGGCCGAGCCAGGGAGTGAGCAAGTCAACCCGCAAACTTCCCCTGCACTGGAAGGTCAAACAGAGACAGAGTTGTCCCAGCCAGCTCATGATGGAGAGGGAACCAGCGGTGATGCAGAGGAGTTGCAGCCAGCTGTGCCCCTCAGCCCTTAGTCACTCAGAAGGCTGAAACAGGCTGCTCAGAGGGAGGCTGCATGGACTAGGCTGAGGAAACAATAACAAGCAGCACCCGTTCACAGGGGCTATTTAAGTCTGCCGGCGTAGCTGTTCCTTCCTTGCAGCAAATTATTATCAAGCCCTCACAACCTTCATGTCTCCTGCTCCCTGAAACCCTCTGGATGAATCTCTGCCTCCTGAACCTTTGGACTGGACCTTGACCTGGCTCGACTTGTGTTTTCCTGGTGTTTTGGTATATTCAGACTCTCTCTGAAGTATTCCTGACCTCTCTCCTCCCTTGCTGGCTGCGGCATGGCAGGGAGAGATTCCTAACACCCAATATTTTTGCTAACTAGTTGGGATCTAGGGTCTCCAATGCATATGTAATTGTAAAATTCATTAGTAAACTTTTCCAAGTTTGTAACCTGAAACTGCCTGCCTTGTTTTGCTTTCTAGGTCAGTCTCAGTTCAGGGAAGCCACACAGAGATTGGGACATGCTTTTTCTACTCTGCTAAAGGAAGGCTGATTCCTAACAGTTTTAGCTTTCATCGAATGTACCCCAAAGTAATACCCTGGGAAACTCTAACCCCTAACACATCATCATCATCATCATCATCATCATCATCACCACCACCACCACCACCACCATCACCATCACAACAATAAGAGCACACCTAACTGCATATCCCTCTACCCTGGACAGCTAAGGCTGAAGGTGTCTTTAAACAGAAAGGTCTTTGCTGCCAAAAAGACAGCAGAATGGGGACGAATTGAGCCTCCTTGGGAGGGCGTTCCAAAGCCTTGCAACAGCAACCAGTAAGGCTCCTTCCCATGTCCTCAGCAACCAAGCCTGAGGGAGGGGTGGAGGTAGAATGGAGAGAAATTCCTCCCTTGAAGACCATAAAACCTGGATAGACAAATATGGAGAGATAAGGAGTTTCAGATAGTCTGGACCTAAGCCTTTTGGTTTGATCTAGCTAAGATTTTCTTAAGATCTTATCTTATATTCTTTAGGTACACATTCTTCATTTCATAAGCATGCTTTTCTTTGGCCGATGGCTCCAAGAGGTACTGATATGTAAAACAAAAAGAGGGAGAGGCTAGAGTATTACAAGAAAATTACAAATGACCACAATTTATGGAATAATATCTTCAGTCCTCTATGCATACCCATGGGTTACGATATGCACAGCAGAACTTAATATGTAAACATCAGAACTTCTCTGTACCACCACATCAGAAGCTTCTGCTAAAATTTAATATGTACATTTATAAGCACCTTCCTATGTATAGCACTGAGGAACTGCTGTTCAGGAAAGTCAAAGAGCCCAGGTGTACATGCAGATTTTCCTGCATACCTCTTTGGACTGAGGCCCTTGTTTGTTAGCAATTTCCTCCCCATAAATTTAACAATACTCCATTGTATAGCAAGGAGGTTTATTTTAAGGTGTTCAGTGGGCAGCAGGCTTGGTTTACATCAGTCATTCAAGTCTTTCTCTCTCCAAAAAACAAAAACAACAAAAAAACCCACCCTAATGCAATTAATTATCCTAACTGAGACACAGCCAAATTAACAACTTGCCAACAACAACAGAGGAAGCCAGCACAAGTAATAAGAACAGAAACCAGATGGATCTCCCATCTCTGTCACTGTACTGGAAACATATTCCCCCCACGCTTTCAAAGGCCTTTTGCTTTACAAAAGATGCTTGAGGTTTGCCAAGGTATGGCAAGTAGATCCAATGCTGTCCTTAATTCTGTTCCATGTGGATCTCAAAGTGTACCGAATTATCAAGGTGAAATGAGAACATGGTCATCTGAATCAATGCTACAATAGAGAAAAGTGGCACAGTATAAATATACGGAGATGAATATCAAGACTACATAGTTCCTGGATCCAAATCTCTCCTGGATCATCTCTCCTGGGGCATGAATTAAGCAGTAGCACTGCAGCAGTGATTTGAGAACAAAAACGATTACCAGGGATCCCTTGAGGAAATAAATTTCCCTAACTTGTCTAGTGTTAGATGCCTGAATGTGGTAAAATTCCTATAAAACAAAACAAATGTTCATGCACTAAAAGGGCTTAGGAGGCAATCAATCAATCAGACAAATGGCTATGAATGAAATCTAATTGGTCAAGATGGCCCTTTCCATACCCTACCTTCTTGCGTGGTCCTCCGGTGGTGATTCCAGCAACGGCTCTGCTGGGAAGGGAGCATGATGGGAGCGTTTCCCTCTATACTGGACCAGCTCCGTGCAGAAGACAGTGCAATGGACACCCCTCTTCCTTCCTCAGCACAGCTGGTCACTCTCCCAGACTACGCTAGGGCAGGAAGCACCACCATCGCACTTTCTACCCTTCCACAGGACAGGTAAGGGCAGAATGGTGGCACAATTGTGGGTCACTGACGGGAAAACTCGTCAATGATTTAATCCATGATCACACTACCTTGGGACAGGAGAGGAGCAGGACTGTGATGACATCATGCAGAAGCTTTGTTGCGGTCCTGCTCCTCTACTGTCCCCGTGCCAGAATGGGAGGACACTGTGAAAAGCGCCAATGACCAAGGACTAGTTGACCCACCACTAGACAAGCTAAAATTCTCCTTAAATGAAATCCTTCTCAGCCTAGGGGTGCTGTAAATTATTTAGAACTACCTTCACCCTGGCTTAACCTTGTGTCAGCATTGTGTCTGTGTCCCTTGCCTGGTAGACATTTGAATATGATGCAACTGATCTCTTTCCTCACCCCCAATTTTTGACTATTCTGCCAGCTCCTCTTAGCCAGCAGTGCAGTTCTGCTGACAGATTGCTCTGTCAGTAAACCTGTGAGATCGGTCTGCAAAAAAAGGATTCTGCCAGTAGAAGAGTATTTCTGTTGTCAGAAAGGGATTTCTGCCAGGAGAAGAAGCTTGTGCTGAATAATACCCCACACCTAGTGGATCTTTAGATTAGGATTGCACTGTAGAAACTGGAAGAAAGGAAAAAAATAAAATAGTTTGCACCTCTCCCTTCTGTGGAGTGCTTGGAAGAAGAATGAATAAAATGACTTGCTGAAGCTATCAATAATTGATAAATGGTACTGTGGCCCTCTGGATTTCAAAGCTCTGTACCACAGAGGGGAATCCTCTATAAAGAACTGCAAAGGATGGTCTATTCACAGCTGTGCTGTCTTTGGGGGTCTGCCAGGTGTTACCTAGTGGTGGTCTGTGATCTGATAACATGGTGTGATAAAAAATCCTTTCCTCCTGCCCAGACTATGAGCTGTCACTGAGTGTAAGCCTGGTTTAAAGATCAAAAACCAAGAAGAGAGCAGAGGTCTTGCAGTTCCTCATTAGCACTGAGGACTTGAGCCAGAGACAGAGCAGGTGATGGCAACTGATGGTTGCCATGTCAGTTGGGCAGTGAATTTGTCCCAGATATAAATTCAAACTTTAAAGGAGTTACCCAGCCCTATATTTAGGATCTGGTTTAACTCCTTGGACAGGTCCTTCAAAGGCAGAACTAAAATCCAGAATAAATGTACTTCCACATGGAAGCCACTGGCTGCTACAGGGAGCAGGCATACAGGTCATGCAATCACAGTCTTTCCCATGATGGGGAAATGCCTCCAATATCTAGTCCCTTCAAGTCAGCATTGATTTGTGGCAACCCGATCATAAAGCTTTTGCTGTTACATTTATTCAGAGGAGGTTTGCCATGGCCTTCCCCTAAAGCTGAGACAGTATGATGTGCCCAAAGTCACTAATTTGTTTCCATGGCTGAGCAGTAGATGAAACCTGTTATCCTGGAGTTCTAGTCAACACTCAAACCACTATAGCATTTTCATTCATCTGCATCTATAAATACACACAGCCCTCCATATAATAATAATAATAATAATAATAATAATAATAATAATAATAATAATAATAATTTCTATCCCACCTCTCCCAGTGGATCGAGGCGGCATTACAAAAATATACAAATACATTAAAATATTAAAATGTACCCCATCCTCCCCACCCAGCAACCCTTCTATCCCCCTAAAACACATTAGTTATTAAAACAAATTAGAAACAAAGTTAAAACAAAGAGACAAATGATGAGAGGCGGTGGAACACTAATCTGGGAAGGCCTGTTGGAAGAGAACCGTCTTGACTGTTTTTTTAAAGCACTCAAGACTGGTAATGTGCCGGGTCTCCTCCGGCAGGCCATTCCATAACTTAGGAGCGACAGAAGAAAAGGTCCTCTGGGTAACTGCAGCCAACCTAGTTCTGATTGGCTGCAGTAAATTCCTCCCATTGGTTTAACTGTCACAAATTAACTTCATTGGTTTAACTGTCACAAATTTGATTATCTGTGAGTTTCTCCAACCCCTGCCTACACCACAGAAAGTGCTTCTTTTCCAGGGGAGTTTTCCCTCTTGGAGGTGCTGATCAGGCTGCCCAGTCCTTTATAAACCTGCCTCTGGTTTTCTTCTTCCTTCACTACCTGACCAGCTAAGAGCAGCTTACATCCTGATTTCTCAACAGCACAAACCCTCTCCTGATGTCCCTGCCCCACACCCAAGGAAGGAGATGGGCAAGACAGAGGAAGTATAGGGCCACCATGCCCATCCACCTATTTTCCTTCTTTGGCCCCTTCCTACAGACACACACACACATACACACTTTGTTATTCATGAGCCTTCCACTCTTGCAGGGGTCCTGAGCCCCTAACCCCACTGAATGTGGAAGGCTGACTGTAAAAACAGGAAGTTGATGCACAAATCTGTGCCCTCTTTTTTTTCTTCTCTCTTTTTTGGTGATGCATTGTATCCTCCACAGTAGCTGGAAGTCAATAAATGTGTATGAAGTTTTTACATGAATTGGACCACAAGTCTCTGTGAAAACACAACAGAGCTATCCGCAGCTGTTAAGTTCCACTCACAACTGGCAAACATTGGCAAAAGTCAGGCCACCTGGACCTTGTTGATGCTGCTCACAAACCAGAATCAGGACTAATTGTCTTGCTACTGTTCAAGAGAAAGATGGTGGTGAACAATAGACAGCCAGCTGGGAGGAGTAGCTGGCTGCCTGTTGCTTAGCAGCCACAAGCCGGTTCTCTGTTCTCTGCCCTCCTGTCAAAATAACCCAGGACCAGCTGTGGGTTTTGTATCATTAAGCTGCAAAAAGGTGGAGGGGAAACTGCATAAGGAGAAAAGAGGAGTGGAGCCAAGAAATCTGAGTGAGGATGGTGGTAACATGAAGCTGGAAGTATACAGATAGTCAGGTTTCCTTCTCATGATCTCCGTGATCTTTTTCTTTCTTTCTTTCTTTCTTTCTTTCTTTCTTTCTTTCTGGCTTGGTAGTTAGTTACATTTTTGTTCCTGACCCCTCTCACATGCCAGAAGTGGTGCACATGGCTCTCCTTCTCTCTGATTTATTCTCACAACAAACATGTGAGGTACATCAGGCTGAGAGAGAGAGAAAGAGAGAGAGACAGAGAGAGAGAGATTGGTCCAAAGTCACTCAGAAAATTTAATGGCCTTGGAGGACAAGGATCTATATCTACCAAAGTCCAAGTCCAGCATTCTAATCAAGAGATTGTGCTGGCTCTCAGTGATATGAGAAACATAAGGCATGAGAACTTCTGCACATAATTCCACTCTCATCAGGTCACCAAATGCAACCATGCGCTTCCTGCCACCCATGTGAATGGGTGGATAAAATCCATTCTCTGGCTTCACCCTTCCCCACCTCAAGCTTTGGGGAATCTGGCAGCCTCTGCAGGCAGGACTGGGTTCTATTGAGGGTAACTGAAATTTCTGAGATGGATTCAAGCATGAACCTCAGTGCAACACCTAATTTATAACCTCTCCAGTTCAGGAGACAATTCCTAACTCCTTTAATTCAAAATAATGCCATTAAGGTAACACAATGGATTTAGTTCCTAAGGAAATCAAGACTGTGTATATATTTATTCTGACTCACTATAGCAACTTTAGTGATGAATGAACAGAGATGACAGGAACACTGCTGTTTCCAGCTGAAAATTATAAGGCTGTATGTCAGTTGCAGAGAAACAGTGGCCTTTCAAAATTGTTTGGACACCAAGTCCAACTCCAACAATAGTTCAACATAGGTTGAACCATGGGTTCTCCATCCTGGTTATGGATATTTACTAGAAGTTGTTTATCATTTTTAACATTTTCATTTATGTGGATGGGACATACTATTCCGACACCACAGTTTTTTGTTAGTAGCCCCTACTAGTCTACTCATTCTCCATTTCACCACTGGGTGTTATCAGTGGAAGACCAAAAATTCTTCTGAATGCTTATCATTGTTACTCACACCCTCCCTAGAGGATAGTCTTCCCCAACCTAGAGATCTCCAGTTGTGTTGGGTTACAACTCCCATCAGCACCAGCCAGCATGACCATTAAATATTTTATCAGAGTCAACATCTATCAAACTCAGTGGGGCTTTCATCTGAGTAAAACTTGCATAGAATTGAGTTGCTTGAGTTTAAGCTGGGCTCACCTAAGCCTGCAATTGTTTCGTGGGGTTATTTAATGTACAGAACGTACACTACAGAATACAGAGGATATAATCATTTACTTTTAATTGAGATAATTGCACATTGCCAACTGCCTGTTATGCCACTATGCTTGCATCAAAGTCGTAAGTGAATTAAACCACAGAAGCAATTTTCTAACAGCAGCAAGTTCAGGATAATTGTGGCCAGAAATAGATAAGTATAAGTGATAGTTTTCTTTTTTTCCAGTGGTGAGTTTGAAACTTTTGCAGCAATGGAGAGGAGCCTTTCATTTGAACAAGACTGGAGAGAAACTATGGCTCAGTAGTAGAGCATTTGCAGTGAATGCTGAAGGTTTGAATCATTACCAGTCCAAGAATCACAGCTATTAGGACCTCTGCTCTGGAAAACCATGGGGCTTCATCATTCACTATAAGACACCTGCATATGTTCATGGTGCAGTTCAAATTGAGAGGAATCCCATTGGAAGAACGACACTGCCTTTCTTCTATCTAAACCATATTTATTTCAAATGGGACTCCATATATCACTTTGGCTGCATGCTGCTGGTAATGTTCAAGTATGATCCTCTTCTAGAGGCAGCCACATTGCTCTTCAGGGCAGTCAATAGCAATTGAAATTGATGAGGCAGTTGAGCACGGCCAGTTTGTCAATCTTGATCAAGACAAGTGGAGGTAGGGTCACTGTTTGTAGAGGAAGGGAGCTAAACACACAGCTTTCTGTAAAGGATATGGCTGAAAAATTACTCCGGAACTCAGTGCCCATGTGTCTTTTCAGCAAGAAGTAAAGCAGACCAAAAGAACATCTAAAGCCAGTTGCCAAGATGCAAGCCGCCCTTATGACAATCTGGTGTGAGAAGCAGGAATTGGAAAATATGTCATTTTCACCTTCTCCCTCATTTTGAACTCTTTACAATATCAGATCCTCTCTGTTCTGAATATGACATTTAGGTGACGTTTTCTGAAATAAATAATAATTAAAAGAAACCTCTCCCAATTGCACCTGCCAGGTGCAGCCACTGTCAGCATGGAGAGAATCACTGTTATGCCTAATGCAGAAAAAGAGTATTTCAGAACAACTGGCAGTCGTCATTCAACACTAAGCATAGCTGAGTATCCAAACTTTTAAGACCTGACCACTCAAACCCATGACTTTCAATGGAGAAATCTATTGGTTTCACTTTTGCTTTGTTTTCTTCCAGGCTATGGGTGGTGAAAGGAAGACACATTTGCTTTTTATTCAAGGAAGAACTCCACACAGATGTGTTTGGTTCAGTTTGGTGGGAAAAACGAGAAGATTAAAAGTACTTTAGTATTGGTTATGAATGTCAAAACACACCTCATTTTGCTTTATTGAAGGCTTGTTTAGTTATAACGTCATCAGTTTTCCCCTAGATAAAGATTCAGGCCCAAAAGATCTTCACATCTATTGTGACCTCAGTGCTACAAAATTGTATGTAATATGTATTTGCTGTATATGCATTATTCACTATTTAGTAGGTATACTGGAAATTGTTTTTAGAATATATTATACATGTGTTTGTGTGCTGATGAGTGTGTGTGTGAGAGAGAGAGAGAGACAGACAGCTACATATATTGTATACCATCAAGTAGTTTCTAGCTCATGGTGACCCTCAGGCAAAGCTATCATGGTGTTTTCTTGGAAAGATTTGTTTAGAGGAGGTTTGTCATTGTGTTCCTTGGAGGCTGGGAGGGTATGACTCACCCAAGGTCATCCAGCAGGTTTCCATAGCTGAACAGGGATTCAGACTCTAGTCTCCTGAAGTCCCAGTCTAACATTTAAACCACTATACCATGATGGCTCTCATACACATATATACATTTATTTATTTATTTCTTGTTTGTCTGCTGTTAAGCTTTTGTGGGTCAGGGAACAACATGCTGCTGATGTATAGCTATGCCAGTATAGGCAGTGGTAGCAGGAGGAAAAAGAAAACCCTGCCATGTGGCAGCTGTGCAACAAGTAAGGTGTTGGAGAAAATATGTTATATGAAATGGTCAGATTTTTTTCTGCTTTCTCTTGACATTGCTGTATGACTGGGGGCGGTAGCGGGGAGGAAATGCAACCACTAGGATAGTGTACCAACTGGATTCCAACAGTAGGCTTCATATGGGGTAATCCATAGATATTAGCATAATTATAAATTTGGTACCTTTTAAGATGCTTTGAATATGTTACTGCAACAGACTAACACAGATACCCTCTTAGCCTACTCATATGTCTGACATAATTTTTTTAAAAAAAGGTTCCTGATCTAGTTTAAAAAGCTCCATAAGACTAATAAATGGAGTTATGAAGATGAAGGACAAGGAGGAGTTGGAAAATGGAGTTAGGGTTATATCAGCAGATAATCACTACTGGATACGTCTAGGGACAGAGACAAGACTTAAGGGAGAAATGGTAGATAGATAGCTGTGAATTACAGGTTCGTAGTGGACTGCGATATGGAGGAAGTAGTTGGAAATGGCTTCAAGCGAGTGTATTAATAATGTCTATGTAATAATAATTTACAAGGCTAGATAATTTAGCTCCCTTGAAATTTCATGTGTCCTTACAAATGGCATTAACCTGCCATCTTTTTTTCTTCTTCTTTCGTAAAAGCATGGCAATGGTTTAAGCTAACATTAAACCTAAGTAGCTACTGGCTGATTCATAGGAGATGTTTCCACATAGCTACGGGCTGGACTATATGATGAACTACCTATAAGTTCGATAGGACAAAGCGCATATATCTGTGAAGCAGATACATGAGCTTCAGACAGATGATTCTCCAAAGCACAGAATAAGCATCCCGTTTCTGGGACTTACGATGTGGCAGTTGCTACGGTAACTAAATACAGTACTGCTCTTTTTATTTTATTTTTTTTCCAAAAAATGATCAGACATATAAATGTGGTTACAGCCCCAAAAGCACAAGATAATCTCATTGGGTCAGCTCAGTCATCCCATTTCAACCAGTACTGAATAGGGATTTCTATCAGCTTCTATAGAAGCAATATGTAATAGGGAGGCAGGGTAATTCATGTTGTAATTCTAGAAGCTGTGGGTACCATGAACAGAAAGCTGTGGGCAGAGCTCAGTTCTTATAAATGAGATGAGATGCATCAGAGTTAAAGCACCCTTGGAAACTACAGCCTGTGATCCAATACAGCTGCCTTTGAAACACAATCGCATAAGAAAAGCCTGAAGTTATTCAGTGCTGAGATATGCTCGGAGACACCCATCTTCTGTCAGTCTGTCATTTCACTTTCCCATCATATTCTTTGAGATATCATAGAATCATAGAGTTGGAAGAGATCCTGTCCGTTGTTTAGTTCAACCCCTTCAAGTGCAGGAATCCATAGCTAAAACATCTCTGACAGGTGGGCATTCAAGCAATGTTAAAAATCTCCAGTGAAGAAGAGCTCACTACCATTGGAGGTATTATCAGGAAGCACCTATGAATGTTTAGATGGAATCTGCTTTTTCACAATCTGAATCCATTATCTCAGGTCCTATTCTTAACAAAAAACAATCTTGCTCCATATTTGCTCTGTCAGAGTCATTAGCTCTTGCTTAGATATCTGGCTACTTCCTTTCCTCTCCTCGTCCTCCATTCCTTCCTTAATCACAGCTCAAGACCCAAGGTGACCTACCACAGTTTAAACAAGCATAGCTAAAAGTTCACAGCATACAAAGCTAAAAATGTAATTAAACTATCAAAAAATTAAAACCCCATTAAAAAGAAGGCAGCAAATAGAAAATGCAGCACATCATGCAATCAGTCCTCAAAGGCCTGAATCAAAAGGTCTTCACATGCTTGCAGAAAGAGAGCAAGGAGAGTTCCAGTCTAATCTCTGGGAGCTTCCTCAATGACCCCACCTTCTCCAATCACACTAGTCACAGGGTTCCACAAGGTGTAATTTCAAAGCCATGGTCTACAATCTTTGAGGATTTTTGGAGAACAGTAGAGGTTCCAGGAGATTGGAAGGGGACAAATGTTATCCCCATCTTCAAGGGGAGGCAAAAAAGAGGACCTGATCAACTAACAACCAGTGAGTTTGATTTTGGTTTCAGGAAAGGTTATAGAACAGATCACTGAACAGTCAGTTTGTGCACATTTGAAACAGAATGCTATGATTATTAAGAGCTGCCATAGGTTTCTGAAAATAAGTGATGCCAAACTAATCTTATCTCTGGCCCTTTTCGCACCTTACCTGGCGCTGCTGGCGTTGTGCAGGGATCGCGCAAGAAGCCTTCTCCAGGAGAGAATCGCGTCCCCTGCACTTCCCTCCACACCAGCTCTGTTCTGGATGGAAGGAAGCGTGATAGCTGTGCCCCTTCCTTCTGCAGTGCAGCCAGCTACTTTCCCAGGCTGCGCTGGGGAAGGAAGCGCAATGGCTGTACTTCCTGATGTTCCGCACACAAGGTAAGTGCGAGAGAGACACAGGAGGGACACACAATCACATATCATTTTCAGCAAAAAGCCAAAAATGATATACTGCGTGATTGCCACGTGATCACTACGGGAGCGACACACAATTGTGAGGATGTCATGTGGAGCCGTCCTCACGATCCCGCATCTCTCCTGTGACCATTTCGCATTCAAACTCGCATGCAAAAAGGACCTCTCTTTTGTTGATAGAGTTACAAGTGCAGTGGGTCAAGGGAGTGCTATGGAGAGTACTTGATCTTGATTTCAGTAAGGTTTTTGATAAGATCCCCCATGATATGCTTGCATACAATCTGGTGAACTGTGGGCTAACCAGTGCCAGTATCAGGTGGATTTGTAATCAGTTAACAGATTAAACCAAGATGGTTATTCTTCATCCTGGAGAGAAATGACTAGTGGCCTGCCTCAGGGTTCTGTCCTGGGCCCAGCATTGTTTAACAACTTTATAGATGACATAGATGATGGAATAGAAGTCATAATTATTTGCACACAACACCAAATTGGAACAAGGGGAGGAAACTAATACTTCAGACATCAGAATTCAAAATGACCTGAACATATCAGACTGCTGGGCCACAACTCAGAAAATGAATTTCAACTGCGTAAACATAAGTTACTACATCTAGGTAGGAAAAATGAAATGACCCAATACAGGGCAGGTGACATCTGGCTTGAAAGCAGCATTGTAAAAGGATGTAGGAACCTTAGCAGACCACTAGTTACTATGTCAACAGTGTGATGTCCAAAGCAAAGGAACTAATAGAGTCACTCTGTTCTGCTTTGATAAATCTCACCTAGAATACTGTATCCAGTTCTGGGCACTGAAGTTCAAGAAGGATATCGAGAAACTGGGAAGTGTCCAGAGAAAGGCAACTAAGATGAACTGGAAACTAAGTCTTTTGAAGAATGACTTAGGAAGCTAGGCATATTTTGTCTGAAGGAGAGAAGAATGAGATATGGCATGATAGTCATCTTTAAATATCTTAAGGTATGTCATGTAGAAGACAGAGCAAGCTTGTTTTCTGCTGTTCTAGAAACTAGCAATAGATTTAAACTATGAATTTAAATTACAAGAAAAGAGATTCCATCTAAACGTGAGGAATAAGTTCTTGACCATAAGAGCTGTTCCATAGAGGGTAGTGAACTTTCCTTCTTTGGAGATCTTCAAACAGAGGTTGGATGAGCATCTTTCAGGAGTACTTCAGATGCATATTCCTGCATGGCAGGGGGGTTGGACTACATGGCCCTTGCAGTCCCTTCCAACACTGTAATTCTATAATCCTATGCAATCTCTGCATTTTGATTATGCACTGATTTTGTGATGCCACACTTGTGTTGCATGGCACGCACATACAAATATGCTACTGAATGCATAATCAAATGTGCCTTTGCAGCTATGCACAATGGTACTAACATGCAGCTCTGTTTCCACAACCTTGAATTTAATGTAGAACATTCCATATTGGTTAAAATATCCAACAACTTTCATAGAGGAATTTATGCACGTATAAGAAACTGACAGAATTCCAGCTGTTCTTTCTCTGTCTCTATAACAAGTGCAAGGAAAATGATGCAAATGGATGCTTAGGTAGGTAGAGCTTGGAAGACACTCTATGTGATTGCATGTGTTGTGGGATAAGTAAGGTCAGATACAGAAGGACAATTTATGTAGTTGCAGTGACCGGTTGTGGAAAAAATACAAGATTAACTTATAGAAATTGTTGAATCATACAATATGCAGAATGTGACATGCCAGCTTTAAAAGCAAGGGAATAATTATTTTAGAATCTTTTTCTTCCTCTAACAGCCAGTGGCAGTTATCAATAATTATAATTGTTTGGATATCCTCAGCCTCACCAAGTGAACTACAGCATTCTGAATAAAGGACAAAATTGCAAAGATGTTTGCCATTCATACAAGAACTCAACTTGTACCGATAACAGATAGTTCTGTCAAGCTAACACCTGGAAGCTTATTTGAGATAGTTGGCACTGAAGACCTGGATCTCTGATAGCTCCATTTCCAGAGTTAGGACACAGGTTGGTAACTACAGCAGGTTTGAGGGCCAATGCTCTAACCCTGTGACTCCCTGGGGACTGCATGGATAGGCCAAAAATGGGGAGGGGAAAATAGGAAGTACCTGGAAGTCCACTTCTGGCTTTAAAGAACAGGACACATACACACAATGAAACAGAGAGAGAGAGAGAGAGACAGAAATGGCAGAGTATGTTGCCACCCATTCAATAGATGACTTGCTGCTCCAGGAAGCTTCCATAAGAAACATTTCACCCTCCTTTTTTTGTTGCCCCAAAAAGGTAGCCTTGGGGAGTTGGGGGGCAAGGACTACCAAAGAAAAAAGTCTTGGGGACTACATATGGCCCCAGAGTAACATTTTGCCCACTCCTAATTTAGTAGGTCATTGGCCAAGACAACCTCAATGGGCATCCTTTGTCCTTGCCACTATCACCCTGATCATTCACTGGCCTATTTCCTTGGGGCCCAGTTCCAGAGAGATTGGGATTAAGCGAAAATACAGGGTTTCTTTCATCACATGTTCACTCTAAAACAGAGTTTCTGAGTCAGGACAATCCCAGGCCCTGAGTTTTCAAGCCCCAAGCCTGAGAACAAGAGATGATGCCTTGAGCTGTCACAAGGGCCCTGGAATTGTTACAAGGGAGATGTGATAATGGGGAGACCCCAGTGATGTCATTAAGCACACTACACTAAGTGTCAATCACAGCTGCATAGAATGAGGCATTCAAATAAAAAACACCACGTTTGACAAATGTAAGAAGACTTTTTTCAAAAAGCCATTCTAGTAGTAGTAGTAGTAGTAGTAATAACAACAACAACAACAACAACAACAAACCATTAAGTCTAACAAAAGAGTAGAACATGTATGTGTCCTCAATAGATTTTCACTCTGCGGTCCCTCTACTAATCCTGGGAATGTGGTGTAGTCGTTTGAGCATTTGGCTACAGACTCTGGAAGCCATGGTTCAATTCCTCAATCAGCCATGGAAACCCACTGGGTGACTTTCGATGTGCTACTCACCCAAAGCCCCAGATAACTCTGTGATAGGTTCACCTTAGGGTCGCCATAAGTCATAAATTACTTGAAAGTACACAACAACAACTCTGAAGTGCAAGTAAATTGAGCACAAGCAGAAGAAGGGCAGCAGTCTCTGGCAGTGGGACCCCTGCTGGGGAGTTAGCCTGAGTAGTTTCCTTACAGTGCAAACCCCCACCAACAGCTCTTCCCCTAGCCATAAGTAACATGAACACTGCAAACAGCACAGTATAGTGGTTTGAATGTTGGACTATGACCCTATTACAGTTAGCAGTTACATTTCTATACCGCTTATCAGTGTGAAATACTCCCTAAGCCGTTTACAATGTTATAAGCTAATTGCCCCCAACAAGATGGGTACTCATATTACTGACCTAGGGAAAGACAGAAGGCTGAGTCAACCTGGAGCCCTACAGGATTGACTCACAATGTTGTGGCTGCAGAACCAGCATGTAACCACTGTGCCACCAGGGCTCCTAGAGACCAGGGTTCAATTCCTCACTCAACTATGGAAACCCACTGACTGAGTTTGGGTGCATCATTCACTCCCATCTCTAAAAAATGTCATAATAAGTTCACCTGAGGTTCATCATAGGTCAGAGATGACTTGAAGGCACACAACAACATCAAATGTGTGTGTGTGTTTTTGTGAAGTTCAGTACTGCATAGCTCTTTGGGAAACACGGCTTTAATGTATTCTGCTTCTTAAAAGTTTTAGAAATAGAAACAGTATAATATAGAACAGAATTCCCATAACATTGAGTGGTAGGGGCTGAGGTTAGAAGGAGCAAATTGTGAACAGCATTAAGAGTTAAAACACACACACATACACAAACTCCCTTGTGTTTAACAATGATTTGCTCTATAGTAGTGAGGAATGAGCAATGACTATTGAGAAAGCAAATGTCCAAAACCACTGGAGACACAGAAATGATTATGTGGGTCTCTGGATTGTGGGTACAGTATTGAGATGTGCTCAGGCCAATGAAGTCAATAATATAATCTGAATGTGAAGGAAGATACTGTAGAAGCTGATTCAACTCTGTATAAGCTACTGATATGCAAAAGGCCAGATGGCTTTAATTCCTTAGTTAGCTAATTTGTTAAATTCTTATCTGGTGAAATTAGTCATAATGGAAGTTCTCATTGTTCCAAGTAGATGATGCTTGGGTTTGCTTATTGTGTTTTAATTTGGCTGTATTTTTAATTATGGTAAACCACCCTGGAATCAATTTTGATAAAGGATGGTGCAGACTGGGCTTGGAAAAAATCCCCCTTTTTTTTTTTTAACTACAGCTCCACAGATCTCCAGCCTGCGTGGGGAGGTATGGAAATATTTTTTTAAAAAACATGAAAAACTTCCTATAAAAGTGACTAAAGGTTACCATTACACTACAAAAGGAATGAAGTTATCCTTCTTTAAACAACAATGCCAATATAATGAAAGTTATACCTTCATTAATGAAAAAAAAAAAGGGAATTACAAGTAAAAGAATGAAGAGCACCCCCAGCACTGAGTTTTTCTAGGGCCAGATGGAACTGCATTAGCTGTAATGATGAGCAAATCTCACTGGGGGTATAATTCTTCACTGATTTTCTTCTCAAAGAAAATTACTCAAAGCAATGAGTAATTTTAGCAATTTTCTTCCCACTGCAAGAATGTCTTCAAAAATTGTGCAGTTTTAGAATCTGTTCTAAATTTGGGACTCACAAGTCATTGTTTTGTACAGAAAAGAGCATTTGCTGCATAGGAAATAGCATCTTCTGTCCAGAAAATAATATTTAAATGCATAAATATTATTTCCTGTGAAGAAAATGTTGTTTCCTGCACAGAAAATTCTGTTTTCTAAGCAAATCACCCACATGCAAATTTTGCGCAGAATAAGCTCGCATTTACAATATTTTCTATGCAAGAAACAGAAATTTCTGTGCTGGAAATAACATTTCCATGTAGAAATTTCCTGCACAGAAAATGCTGTTTCTTACATAGAAAATGCTGTTTTCAGTGTTAAACAATCACGGCAAGTTTTGCACAGAATAAGTGCCAAACTTTGAAGATTCTAGTAATTCCAGGTTTCTTGACACTCAAAAAATGAAATTTTGATCCTTATATACACACGCACACACCAGTGGCGAAGCTTGCAGTGTGTGGAGAGAGGGTGGGGCTATGGTGCAAGGGGTGTAACCACTGTGCATGGGGGCATGGCCAGGGTGCGCAAGGGGCATGGCTATGGGCCGAGACACCCCAAAAACATTTCTGCCTGAGGCAAACTGCCCCCTGCCTCCCAGCCCTACGTGAACCCCCCCCCGCCCCTGCAGATGTATACATACATTCTTTCCATCTCTAAATTTCCCTGGTCCAGACCAAAAGAAAAAAAAAGGCAGGAAAGTATCTATTTTTCTTTTTCCTACAGCCCATTCCAATCTTTAGATCTCATTGTATTTCCAACTGCATGACTGGGGATGCAACAAGTCTGTTCATTTATTATATTTATAAGTTAGCTTATAACCTTGGTTTTCAGGTAACATAAACAGCAAAAATGAAACTATAGGATCAATCAAATAACTTCTCTTTTTACCTTGAAATATTTGTAGAGCAACAGCTTACTATAATGGGGAGGAGGTAGAGGAGGGGGTTGTGGACTCATGGTTGACTCAATGGAGCAGTGGGAAAATGGAGTTGAACCCTCAGCTCAGATTTTAGAATAACTCACTAAAGAACTTCTCAAAAGAACCACAACAATCCCTCCATATTTAAGAGATCATAACATAGTGACATGGTTTGTATTCATAAGCTCTGTGTGTGTATCTTCAAGTGCACACAACGAACAGTGCTGAGGCGAAAAACAAGCATGAAAAGAATTCATGCTTTCTTCTTCTGTTTCAGCAGCTGGTTATGGCCATTTCTGCACTACACTGTTATAGGCCCTTTTCACATGGCAAATGCCATGCGAAAGGGCCTCAGGAGCATCACGCGATCGTGAGGAGCCGTCCACATGACATCCTCGCAATCGCGCGATGCTGCCGGGGCCAGCAGGCACCGATCGCGCACTATTTCATTTTTGGATTGTAGCCAAAAATGGTGTGTGATCTTGCATCACTCCAGGGCCCCACATGCACTTACTGTGCATGTGGAGTCTCCGGAGCTCATGCTTCCTGCCCCAGCACAGCCTGGGAAAATCTCAGACTGCACTGCAGAAGGAAGAGGCAGAGTCCTCATGCTGCCTGCTGGCTGGCAGGCAGCAGCTGTGGAGCTGAAGCAACGGGGGCATGAGACCCTCTCGCAAGAGGCTGCTCGCACAATCCCTGTGGCCCAGCGCCAAGAAAATGTAAGTTGCAGAAAGGGCCATAGTGCTACTATTCCACTTTCAACATCCTATCGAATCCTGGGGTTTGCAGTTGAGGGAGGGATGTTTAGAATTCTCAGTAAACTATAAACCTCAGAACTCCACAGGATGTTGAAAGTGGAATAATAGCACTATAAAAGTGTAGTGAGGAAATATGTCTCAATTCTCCAGGAAACAGCCTACAATCTCCCGTTCCAATAACTGAGTGTTACTGAGTGGGGAGGTAAACTACAGTTACTGAGTGGGGAGGTAAACTACAGTGGAATGAAAAGCTAAGGAGGTCCAGAGAGACCCAGAAGTATGGAGGAGTCCAGACCAAGTTTCAGTGTTCCTTAATATAATAAAAAACTGAGAATAATGTTGGAGACTATTTTTTTTAATTATTAATTATGAAAGAAAAAGAACAAAACATAACACCACGTGATTACCATAAAAGTGAAAAAGAAAACATTACAACAAAATAGCTTACATTATTATTTCTTTCCAGATCCTTTATCATCATATACTTATTCCACATGTTATATATCATATTGCTTATATATTTTTGTTACATTCCTAACTCTATCCTTTTTAACTATATTTAACATATTGCTATTGCTGAATATGATCCTATTTCTAAACACATTAATACTAACCCTAACCTTAAATGTAACCTTAAATATAACTTTAAATGAAACATTAAACGTAAGCCCTAACATTAGGTCCTTTCCGCACGGCATTTGCCATGCGAAAGAGCGCCTGGATTATCGCACAGTTGTGAGAAGCGATCTGCACGACGCACTCACAATCACTTGATGCTCCAGGGGCTGACAGGGGCCGGTCATGCACCTCTTCATTTTCAGTTGGAAGCCAAAAATGGTGCATGATCACACATTGCTCCCAGGCTCTGCGCTCACTTACCTGGGGTGCAAAGCCTCCAGAGCCACGCTGGTCATGCTTCCCGCCTCAGCACAACCTGGGAAACTCCCAGACTGCACTGTGGAAGGAAGAGGTGGGGCTCTTGTGTGAGCAGGTAGCTCATGCGGAGCTGATGCAGCAGGACACAAGAGCCTCTTGCTGGAGGCTGCTCGTGTGATCCCCACACCCCAGCGCTGGAAAAAGGGAAGGTGTGGAAAGGGCCTAAGTGTTAACCCATCCCCCGAGCCAATTATTTTTCAGCTTACTCTACTTTCCAAAATTGTAATTCTTCTTGTGGAGGTGTGACACTTCCCTCTTTTATTAGGACTTTTCCCACAAATATCTTCCATATTTCTTCAAAATCATTCCCTTTCATTAGTCCCTTTTTTACTTTAATTTGACATGTTAACTTACCATTAACTGCTATTTTCCGCACTTCTTTATACCAAGCCTTTATTTGAAAATCTTCTTGCATTTTCCATTTTCTTAATATAATTAACCTTGCTGCTGTTAATACATTTGTAATTAAATCCTTCATTGCCTGGGTACAATTAACCTTATCAAATATAGATAATAATGCTATAATCAGATATATTTGTAAGTCAATTCCTGTTATCTCTTTTGTCTCTTTAAACACAATTTGCCAAAATTTCTGTACACCTTCACAATTCCACCACATTTGAATATATGTGCCAATCTCTTGGCAACCCCTCCAACATAACCTTGAGTATTTCTTATCTATATAGCTTAACCTTACAGATGTTAGGTACCATCTCCAAACCAATTTATAATAATTCTCTTTTACCCTTACGGATAAATTTTTTAAATGATGCTGATTCCAAATCTTTCCCCATTCTTAAATATCTATTTTTTGTGGTAGTTCTTCCTCCCATATTTTTCTAAGATATTCATCTTCATATATTGACAATGTTTCACATATTTCACTTGTGGTACCCTTCAATATTTCATTTTCCTCCATTCCATCTCTTTGCTTAATAATTTGTTCAAATCTAGTGTATTCTCTAAAATCTTTATTATCGCTTTTCCAATTCCTTGTCCACTGCTCTAACCAAATATAATTAAACCATGACATCTTAGTACCCTGCAATCTCTCTTTTATTTTATCTTTGTTCATCATTATATTCATCCAATCTTTTTAATTTATATATTCTCTGCTTCTTTAACTCCTTCTCTAATTCATCTCTCAAATTCTTTGGAACTTTTTCCATCATCACTACTGGGGTTAACAGTGAAATAGCCAGCATTAATTTTTCTTTATTTTTCTTCCAAATTTCTAATATATTCTTCAAAAAGAGGTTTTCTATTTTTTCTATTTCTCTCTCATCAAAGTTCCAAAAGAAGATATTCTCTAATCTTGTCTCAATTTCTGTTGTTCCCATCTCTAACCATTTTAAATCCCCTTTCCCCAAAACTCCATCTATAATATATCTCAATTGATTTGCATTATAATAGCCATCTAAACTTGGGAGGCCCAATCCACCTTCTCTTTGGGGTTTGTACCAAAATTTCTTATTTATTCTGCTGGAGAATATCTAAGGAATATATACAGAAACTTATTTTATCTATTGACCAGATATTATGAGATGTATTGGAGCCAATCAGAAGCAGCGTTAGAACAATCTCAAGGAGAATTCCAGTCCGCTGGACCTGCTAGCCTAGGTCCAGTTTAAGGATTTTCTACAGAAAATTCTAAATAACAGAAAATGGTTATTTAGTTAAGCCCACTGTCTGAGATGCAGAGATGTGTTCTTCCTCTCTTTGGCATAATCAAAACCTACAAATTCCAGAGTTCCTTGCACACAGGCAGGAAGGAAAGATGCCTGATGAAAAGGATAATAAAGCAAAGTACCACAGACACTGGGAACAATTTCTTCTGCTGCTTTCCCTGATAGGGTTTGCAAGCCTCTGAGTAAATGTCTAATTCACTCACAGTGAATTCACTCACAGTCATAGTTTCAATGCAGCATTGAACAACCTATGCATTAGAGTACAGATTCAAAGTGACTGGTATTTGTTCTATATTGCATTCAATCCTAAAATATTTTTTTATTCTTTTTTTTTTTTTAATGTAGCTACTGCCTTTTCCCCAGGAAGATACTTCTAGGGTCTAATGTCATATATTAAAGATTAATGTATGATATTATAGCTTGGAAAAAGTATCTGAATGTCTCCTTCATAAATATCCCTCAGATCTTTCTGATAATTTTGCTTGTGAAATGTTGCACCTGAAAAAAAAAATCTTTTAAGTCTGATTTTGGAAACAAATGTAAGACATCACATCTGAGATTGCAAACTAATATTTGCAAGGGAAAACTGCAAGTAGTTTTCAGTAATGTGAACATAACCCTATAGATTTTTTTTTTCCTACGCTGCCACCGACTATGACAAAAGCTGAAAGAAGTTTCAGCAAGCTAGCATGCCTTGAAAACTGCAGACGTTCTGCAATGGAGTATGAACAGTCAAGCTAGACAGCCTGCCTCCTTACTGTGCGGGCTTGCAAGAGCAATTGACTCTGAGGGAGCTAATTCATGATTCTGCGATGAAAAGGTTAAGAAATATAAAGCTTTAAAGTTAATTGACCTAATGTTTACAGTCATGTTGTTATATTAGAATATTTGAAGGACTGTATCTTCCCGTAAGAGTCTGCCCAATCTTTAAAATCAGCAGGGGAGGCACATCTCTCTATCCCAGTGCCTTTACAGGCACAGTTGTGGAGGGAACATATTCCATTTCTGCACTACACTGTTATAGTGCTATTATTCCACTTTCAACATCCTATGGAATCCTGGGGTTTGCAGTTTAGGGAGGGATATTAAAATTCTCAGCAAGAAAGCTCTTTGGCCTCAGTAAACTACAAACTCTCCCTAGAAGCCAAGATGACTAAACTGAGACTTTTGTACTTTGGATGTATTATGAGAAGAGATGACTCACTAGAAAAGATAATAATGCTTAGCAAGTTGGAAGGCAGTAGCAAAAGAGGAAGACCACATTGCAGATGGATAGACTCTGTCAAGGAAGCCATAGCATTTGCAAGACCTTAGCAGGACAGCTCATGATAGGGTGACTTGGACATCTCTCATTCTTAGGGTCAGCATAAGCCAAAGTTGACTTGACAAATTTGACTTGACAGTTAACAACAAAGTTGACTTTACAGTTAGCAGCAAACTGTTTTCAATATTTGTTTAAAAGTAAGATTTTAATTGCTTTTAATTCTGTTGTTGTTTAATTCTGTTTTAATCTAAATTTGCTATGTTTTTAACAGCACATATTTTTATCGTCAGCCCAAATATCATAAACAGACTAGATGCCATCTGATCTTGGAAACCAAGCAGGGTCCAGTTTGATTAGTACTTGGATGGGAGACAACAACAAACACCTGGTGTGGCAGGCTATATATTTCAGAGGAAGAACTTGCAAAACCACCTCTAAGTATTCCTCGCCTAGGACAACCTTATGAAATTTGTGGGGTCACCATGAGTCAACAGGCAACTTGGAGGCACGCAAATGGACACTTTATTGTAATTTGCTGCCTTTTTGTAAGCCACCTTGAATTCCAGTCTGGGAGAAAGGCAGGATATAAATGAAGTGATGCACGTATGGATTAGAAGTTTTATTTTGTTTTTTACTGAAGAAAATGACAAAATGACACTATTAAAAGTTACAAAATAGTTAGCAAACTTGGAGAACATGTAGGCAAATTAGCAAAGGTGGGTGTTTTCCAGAAATGTAAACTGTACCATCAGGGTTAAATGTGTTTCGTGGCCTAGGAAACTACATACACACGTGAGGAAGGATTGTGGTGTTAGTGTGGAAAAGGGCTCTGTGTGGCACATTTTTGTATAGTACTCTCCACAATGAGGTTTGGGTCTGGTGAGGTAAGTCTTCAAATGAAATACATTATGGCCCCAAATAATTATGTATTGGCAAAATATCAGCTAAAAATAATCATGAAAAGGGTGCTATAGCTTGTCACATTTTACTACAGATGAAAATTCATGGTGATACAACGGTGATGGTGATTGTATTGGAAGGCCAGAATGTCATAGGTAGGTTTGTCAATGTAGATTTGTAGGTTTCTAGTAAAAAAAAAAATGAAATCCATCACGGACCTGTAAAGGTACTTCCATGAATATCAATGGCTTCTTTTTTCCAAAAGATTCTCCACACAGTGAAACTAGAAATAGCTTAAGCTTCCAATGAACTTTTGGGTGCTTTATGGCTAAAGAACATCCAGAGACTATGGAGGTGTGCTTTTTTTCTCTTGTCATTGTGGTATATATATATTTCACATAGAACTCAGATTCAATTAATTTAAATTAATCATTTGTATAAACAGTCTAACAAAATTTTAAAGGGTATTAAACACCCTGTTTTATAAACATAACACTTAATTTGGGGGGGGACATTTAGAAGGTAATGCATTTAGGATAAGTGCACAACACATGAAAATAATAAATGAAATTTTCCCAGTTTAGAAAATGAATGTAATTAATTAACATTTAAATTACATTTTTAATTGCAATCATGCCCTCCCAGGGGACTCATAAGGGACCATAATTGCAATTAAAAGCATGTGGATTAGATAATAAAACAATGCACACTGTCTGAAATGTGCGATTTAAAATGGAAAGCAGACATTGTTATCGGCACATCTAACTTAATTGTAGTCATAAAGCAAATGTGCTGTACAAAATAAAATTCACATACGGGAACATTTAATTCTTGAATCTCTTAAAGGGGACACGCTTCAGAGCACATTTTATGACAGGTTCTGTTTGAAACAGGCCTTTAAGGCTTTCAGATTCCAGCCTGGTGCTTTAATGTTTTTGCATTAATAAAGGCATTGCTGAATGTTCCCTATTAAAGTACACAGATACATTTAAGTAAGAGATGAGACTGAGTGTCTAAAATTTAAGCTGCATAATTATAGCAGGGCGGATGTTTCTGTACTGTAGATTTTTGTGAGCTGCTTTGTTTTATTTTGTTTTTTTGTCAAAAGAGTTTACAAGGGTTCTAGATACCCATTTTGCAAAGTATAGCAGAATGTCAGCAGCAGGAAGGGGAGGAAGTAGTCATATTTTTTAAATCTAGGTATTTACCCAGCTGCAAATATGTTCTTTTTTTGCCTTAATCACCTCGCCAGATACTGGACCCCCCCTTCTCCAATTATCATATTGACAATCTGCTTTTTCTCAGTGTGATGCCATTGCTTTTTGATAAATACCAAAAGGTTTCAACCTTACTGCTATTAATTGCCCATCATTCACTCACTTCCTCTTTTATCACAGCACAGGCAGTGAAAAAGAGCTGCAAACTTGGGAAAGATGGGCGCAATTTAAAAGTCCTCTATGGAGACCATATGTTCAAGTGTGCTGCAAGCCATTTTATCAGACTTACAAGCACTTTCTTTAAAAGCATGCAGGTATGAAACAGAAGGGACAGAGCTGAAAAGGTCACCCTCATTTATCAGGAGGATACTCATCAAGGAACCTGGACAAAGCAGGTTGGAGGGGAGAAGAGAAGGGAGTGCTATTTTCAAAGGGCAAAAGACTATTACTAAGTTTACCTAGACTATTTTGGACTGCAGGCACTGCTTTGCTAGCATACAAGGGCAGACACATCACTCTGTTTCTGGGGTAATGGCCATAGCCCAGTGGCAAACCACATGTCTGGCTTGAAGAAGATTCCAAGTTCAATCCCCATCACATTCAGGGAGAGCTGGAAAAAAACTCTCTGATGTTCTGGAGAGCTGGCGTCAGGTCTTATTGATATTACTTTGTTAGGTGGTTCAGTGGTGTGATTTTGAGGGAAACCAGATAAGGTTTTTGTCATGTTACAGAGCAGTGTTTCTCATTCTGTCAGATGCAGGGGACTGGCAATCCTCCCCCCCCAGTGTGCCAGGGACTGGCACCAGATTTGTGTTCATTGCTACAGTTCCTTTTTTTCTTTCACAGAAATTTACCAGAGACTAGCAGCCAATGGCATAGGGACTGGCACTAGTCCCAGGAACACCACTTTGAGCACAACAGTTCTAGAGGAATGGACATACACATGACTCTGTGTGTGTGTGTGTGTGTGTTTACTGGCAATCAAAACAATGCATTCTTTGTTACAATTTGTACAGCTCCATTTCCTGACATCAATGACATTTTTAGCATGCCACAAATAGGCTAGTAATTAAAAAATAAAATGAAGCAGTTTGATGTTGTCCATTCCACCAGTTTTCTCCCTTTGGAGTAGTGTGTGCACGTTTGTGTGTGAGTGTATATGTGTGTGTGTGAGAGAGATGATGATGATGATGATGATGATGATGATGATGATGATGGCATATGTAGTAACCAATGTGCCTTCCATTTTACCCAATAATAGCACTATGATTCCACTTTAAACTACCATTGCACCATCATATGGAATCTGATGGAGTTTCAGAAGTATTTAGAAGTCTCAGCCAGAGTGCTCTAGTGCCTCACCAAACTATAAACCCCAGCATTCCACAGGATGTAGCACTGCAGGTAAAGTAGAATTACAGTATTTGTATAACACGAAAG
Source organism: Ctenosaura bakeri (assembly GCA_948474755.1). NCBI lineage: Eukaryota > Metazoa > Chordata > Lepidosauria > Squamata > Iguanidae > Ctenosaura > Ctenosaura bakeri. The sequence continues at coordinate 79,831 of CAOLHI010002080.1, read as the reverse complement.
GTCTTCAAGTAGCTGTGGGTGTCTCCCTCTTTTGCTGACCTCTACTCCCTCTACCCCATTATGATTTCTGGTAGCCTAATAGATCTAGTTTGGTGACAGAATCGCATATCCCCTGAATTCCAGTGTTATAATTTACAAAGAAATGACATTTATGTCTATCACTACTCATTACCTACTTTGCTTGTCATGGTAGCTATTACCAATCTCCAGCATTTAGTGTGATGGAGTGGGATGAGACCAGTAAGTAAGAGAATGGTACTATGCCATCTTAGCACTATGGCAGCAAGGCATGTATTCCAGCATCTTTGTGGGCATCTTCCTCTACTGCCAGCCTCCTCTCACTGTTACGATTTCTGGGATCTGTGAGATCCAAACTCCACGGAATAAGATGTGACTAGTGGTTAAGAGAATGGTGCTGTGTTGCCTTAGCACCATGGCATCTAATCAGCTCATTTGTGGTTTGTTGTTATTGTGTGCATTCAAGTAATTTCCAACATATGACAACTTTAAGGCAGAGTTTTTCTGGTTTGTTCAGAGGGGTTTGCCTTTGCCTTCCTCTGAGGCTCAGAGAATGTGACTTGCCCAAGGTCACCCACTGGATTTCCATGACTCAGCAGGGATTTGAACATAGCTCCCCAGAGTCATCGTTCAAAGCTTAGACTACTACACCAGATTGGCTCCTAAGTTGTGCTTGAAATGCTGCTATTTCATTCATCCTTGAGTAAGAGCCAAAATCAGTAAGTGTGATCTCAAGTACTGTCTGTGTTATGGTGTTTGACCATATTTACTTCTGCCTCTCTGACCCCACTGATCAGCACTTTCTCCTTTCATTCTCCTCTTCTCAGGAAGAGTTCAGGGACAGGGTAGAAGGAAGCCTTATATTGAACAAGGTGGTGGGGAAGGTACTTTTAGAGAAAATAGGTGTCAGAATAGGGTGGATCAACAGTAGGACACCATAGTACATCCTTTTGAATTATAGTTGTGAAAAGAGAGAAGTTGAATCTGTTGTTGGCAAATTGCAGGAAACATTACAACAACAGCAGCAGCAGCAGCAGCAGCAGCAACCTGTCTGATTTCCTCCTGTGGATAACTCGGCATCCTTTGCACCACTCACACATCCATTCTGCCTTTCTCCTGTATCAATCTGGGATTTATATTTAATGCTAAGAAAAATCTGTATTTAAATGTACATCTCAATGCACATTTAAAATATATTTGCATAGGCATTTCTAAATTTATTTTTTTCTCTCAAGTTATATATTCTTAAGCGTACTTTGATAACGTTTTAAAGCCAAGAACTGCACAGAATGTTCAGGAAGTGTGAAAGTTGGTGGATGATTAACAGCACAATCCAATGCATGTCAACTCTGAGAAAACTGGGTTAAATGGGTTCTACTTGCAGATAAGCATCTACAGGATTGCTGTTGTTCAATCCTAACTGAAAGAGGTGCCAGCTGTATTCCTACTACAACTCTTACTTCTACATCCCACATTTTCAAAATAACAATAGACAATACTGCACATTATTAAAAGTCCTTTTCCCAAGCTCTTCTTGGCTCATAAAAGCAGCCAGGGGGAAATAGTTGAGTGCGTAAGGCGTCACTATGGCAAGGCAGGTTTCAGACTTGCCTAAAAGAGGCTGTGGTGGGGGTGTTGTTGAAAAAAACCCTCTATAAATCTTGCCACTCTAGAGAACTACCATCCTGTCTCCAATACCCCTTCCTTGAGCAAGGTTCTACAATGAACAATAGCCTTCCTGGATGAGATGAAGTATGTAGATCTATTTCAATCTGTTTGCAGACCTGGTTATGGGATGGAGAAATCATTGCCTACATTGGAAGATTATCTAGACCAGGAACTAGACAGAGGAGTGGAACTTCTTGGTGGTTTTCATGACCATTGAAGATAGTATCCTTCTGGGCTACTCCATGGGATGGGTTTCAGAAGGTAGCGCTAGGGAATTTCTGTTTTGAGTGCCAGGTCATTGACCTGTGGAGTCTTCCAGACATTGTTGTGTCCCCCATACAATTTATATATACATGAAATCACTGGGAGAGATTGTCTAGAGTCCTGAGATCAGGAGTCAACCATATGCTGATAACCTCCACCATTATTTTTCCTTTCCACCTACCTCCAAGGAAGCTGTTTCTATGCTAAACTAGTGTCAGTGATGAGCTGGATGAGGGTGAACAAATTGAAACTGTGATCACCCTAATCTAGACCAGACTAGAGATGTAATTCTTTATTAATTTCACTCCTGAGAGAAACAATGAGTAATTGTAGCAATTTTCTTGCTACTGTGAGAAAGCCTTCAAAAACTGTGGGACTTCAATGCAAAATCTGCACATCGTATTTCAGCACAGAGTCATTAATACGTTGCACATGAGCTACAAGCACAGCATTATTAAGACATAATTGTCAATGTCACTTAATTCATTTTTTTTACAAAATAGCCCCCCCACTCAAAGTAGCATTTCTACAATGAGTAAAACGTTACATGTCACTAACATTTCCCTCTTTTTTTCACAAAGAAACAATTATGGGTAATGATGCTGTGTTCATTATTTTAAAAAAGAGTAATGAGTAAAAATATAACTTTTCTCATCAAACATACAAACTTACCCTCCAACATTTCACACATGAGAACTATAACACGTGTGGCCAAGCGACATCAGAATGTGGTCAAGATGGCAAAGGCTATTAAATGAGGAAGAACACACAACCTAGAAGATGTTGCAGCAGTTTGCTTTTGCCTGAGCCTAGAGGGAAGGGCAAGATTCTACCTCTCCCCTCTGCTAATTTAAAAGAGTGCAAACTACTTCCCCACCCCACATTTCAAAAGGTTGAAATGCTCCTTCTGAATAGGCCCTCCAATTTTTCATAGATGAAAACCAAGACATGTGTAGCCAAGCAACATGAGAGCATGGTTAAGATGGCAAAACATACAAATGAAGAAAAACGCACAAGCTAGGAGAGGCTGAAGCAGTTGGCTTTTGCCTGAATCTACTGGGAAGGGCAAAATTCTACCCCATCCTCCCCTCACCCCTTTGTGGAGTTATTTGAGTACAAACTATTTTTGCACTTGAACTCAGTTTTGGAGCAATTGAAGTAAGCTGAGGACAAAAAGCGCAAGTGGGGAGGGGGAGAGAAGAAACCGAGACTTTTAAAAAGGAGCAGAAAAAAATGGGATGAGGAAGGATTAATCAGTACAGTCTCTAGTTGGAGGTTATGATTTCCCACCCATGCTCCCCAGCAAGTGATAATACAGAGCCATATTGCCTCTGTCGCTGAGCTATTGTCTCTCTTCTACTCCAAATTATTAAAGAAAAGCCTGAAACTTAAGCTGATTTGTTTGTTTAAAGTATTGGCATGCTGCCTTTCTCTAAACCAAGACAGCACAGAAGAGACCAAAACATTAAACACGGCAACAACACTCAAATTAGCAATAAAGATATCATTGAAACACTTTTTTAAAAAAGAATGATTTTGATGTGAAATAAGAGTAGATTTTTTTTCAAATGTTAAAAGTAACTTTGAAAAGGGGTTATTTAACTTTTTTCGAGGTAGATGTGAAATGATTACAGAAAGGAGTTTAAAGAGCTTTCTTTTTTAAAAAAGTTACTCATTACAACTGTTTTGTACGACAAGAAACTTCAAATTTACTCTGAATTTAGGACAGAAATATGAAATTCTAATGTTTAAGGAGACTTGCAGCTTGCCCCAAGAGTGTTCCTCTCAGAAGTTAAGTCCCACTGAGTTCAATGGGACCTACTCCCTAGTCATTGCGCATAGGATCAAGGTCTCAGTCTTTTTCCTTGACTTCTGGAGGCTTGCAGTGATAAAGAATGAAAATCTCTCATCTAGAACTCCTGCCTTTAGGCTCTGCATTGCTGTGCACCCTCAAACCAGAGCCAAGCATAGGGGAAAAAACAGGCGCTTGCCTTCTTCTATTCTGTGAAGCTCTCCTTTTCAAAATGATTGGAAGACCTTGAAGTTCCTCCATGCAGTCTTTCTCGCTAGCTCTCGCTACAGTAATTGGACAGCACGATATATATATAGTCTAATAAATAGTGATTGGTTTTGAAGGCAATGAGGGACACCATATTTCTTAAGGGTTAGAAAAGTTACTGAGAGTGTGAAATGATGCTGAAAGCTGAATATCACGATTGGAGGCAACTTTTTAACCCAAGGCTAATATTTTGCAGCTCAAGGAAAAAGTTACCATTCACTTTAAACCATTTTTCTCCAAAAGGAAAAAAAAAATCAAGAATAGTATTAATGGCACAAAGTCCATGAAAAAAGGGATAGATGCATTCCTCTGGCCATTTTGAAAACACACGATTCCCATTATATTCAGGAGTTCTGAATTACTGGGGCTTAGACATCATCTGATGGAGCAAATTAAGTCTAAGAATAATAAGGACTGCCAACCAATTAAGCATTTTTTAGTTAGTTAATCATCTGATGTCTAAGCAATTGATCAACTGATTAAATGAAAACAAATTTGCAGATTAGCCAAACCACAATACACGATACTTTTTGAAGATGGTGAAGGAGGTTTGTAGTTAATAAACAGTGGCCACTCATTTTTAGCAGGAAAGTCTGGCTATATTTTCTCTCATTCATTATAACAGTAACATGTAAAATTCCAGGTTACTGGCAACCCTCTCCCAGCTTAACTTACAGTATCAGAGATTTCACTCAGCAATTTAAATTGCTAACCAGCAGTCAATCATCTAAAGCTGTACAATGGTATCCCACTGATGCCTACTCAGAAGCAAGCCTCAGAAGTGTCCCTTGATACAAGGAGTTCTCAAACATTACAGCTGTCCAAGGAACAAGCTCACAATTCTGCAAAGGGAGGGAAAGGACTCAGTGGTCTGGGATTAAAAGTTTGTGTGGAATTTGGAGGGAAAATATAGACTTCTGTGTCAGACTGAGAACTAGTCAGATGGTTATCTTGGTATGGAGGAACTTTCCATATCATTAGTTTAATGGACAAGTCACCACCTTGTTGAGACCTGAGGAATTTACTGGAACTCAGAATCCCTGCAAAGGTAGGGGACTGATTAGGCTGATTTGCCCCAGGAGACTGATGGAACCAGATGGGTTCCTGACAGCTCCTAGAGATTTTCCTGTTACCTTAGCTTGTGATTCTGACAAGGCCCTGGTTGATCTCTGGAATGTAGTAGACACAATCACTCCTGAGCACCCCTTGTCATGGGGCAGAACCAATCCATGGAAGCGATAAAACAAATGAGACAGACCAGGGCAATGTTGGCAGAAGACTTAGAGTGAGTCTGACTGAAAATGGCCTAGGGCTTATTTGAAGGCCTACTCTATGACAGCGAAGGCAGCAAAGAAATGCTTTCTTATTTGCCAACATTGTATTTATACAGAGGCATCCAGCAAAACTGTTTTGAATGATCAGAGGTCTATTACATGCTAGCCCCAGAAAAGAGAATGTAGACCATTCAACAGCCCACCATGAGGAATTTGCTTGGCACTTTGCAGATAGAATCACTCTGATCCTCTCAAACTTGCATGCTATAGTTGATATAGCCCCAGTGGATGTACCTTTGTCCCTGCTTGTCCAGTAATACTGTATTCTTTTCAACTGGTACAGCCCAAGGATGTGTACAGGATCACTGGAGAAGTAAGAACTACAATATGTGATCTAGACCTTGCCCTTTTTGGTTCATGTAAAGTGCCAAAAGGAGAATGGCCAAGTGGGTGAAGAGAGCATTCAGTACCTCCATACAATAAGGCAGGGTTTCAACATGCCTAAATGAGGCAGTTTTAAGGTATCTGTTGAAAAAGCCTTCTGGATCCTTGTATAATGGATACTTATTGGTGACTGTCCAACTTTCCATTTTTGGACAAGATACTGGAATATATGGTAGCCTCCTAGCTCCAGGAGTTCCTGAATGGTGTGAATCATCTTGAGTCTACCTTTCAGTCTGGTTTCAGGCCTGTTTATGGGACAGGGAAAGTGTTAGTTGCCTTGGTGGAAAACATTACCCAAGAAGTGAACAGAATGAGTGTGTTCCTGTTGGTTCTACTGGATCTCTTAGTGGCTTTTGATACCATCAGCCATAGTATCCTTCTGGGTCATCTCCTGGAATGGTATCTGGAGGCAGTTTTACAGTGGCTTTGCTGCTTCCTGGAGAGGGGAGCCAGATGGTGGTGCTGGGAGATTCCTGTTCAGCTCCTTGGCCACTGGCCTGTGGAGATCCTCAGGTCTCTTATTTGTACACCATGCTATTCAATATGAAACCACTGGGAGAGACTGTCCAGAGTTTTGGGTCCAATGCCACTTGTACACTGATCACAACCACCTCTATTTCCCCTTTCCACAACACCCCAAAGAAGCTGTTTCAATTCTAAGCAAGCATCTGGTATCAGCAACAGACTGGATAAGGACAAACAAACTGAAGCTCAATCCAGACAAGACAGAGATGCTTCTAGTCAGTCAGAAGACAGATCTGGGAAAAGGGAGTTGGCCTGTGCCAAATGGGATTACACTTCCTTTGAAGACAATTTGGTTATACTGCTGCACTCACCTGTGAGGCCCAAGTTTCTGTGGTGGTTCAGGGTATTTTTGTACACTTACAACAAATGTGTCAACTGCACCCATTCTTGGAAACTGGAGCTGGTTACAGGGAACATGCAACTTTCTTGTTGCAACAGATCCAATGGCAAATGGTCTTTTTTAGGCACAATTCTGAATGTTGGCTATCACTTACAAAGCTCTATATAGCTTAGGTCTAGACTATCTGACAGACAATATTTCCTCACATAAGCCTGCTCGGGTCCTGATATCCATAGCAGAAACCCTTCTCTCAGTCCCATCACCTTTACAGATGCAACTGGGTGGGACAGGAGGTGGCGCCTGGCTGCCTCAGGTTCTGGAACTCCCTTGCTAGGGAGCTATAATGTCCCCATTCTTCCATCAAAAGACCAAGGCCCTTTCCACACCTTGCCTGCATCCTGCAATGACCTGGTGTCATCCCGGCAGTGCCTTTGCTGGGATGGGAGCATGTCCCAAATGCTTCACTCTGCACCCAGCTGGCTGCTGGCTGGATGGTAGAAGTCGGGACCTGCTCCTTCCTTCCACAATGTAGCTGGCCTCTTCCTGTGCTGCAGTGAGGAAGAAAGTACCTAGATGGTGTTTCTGTCCTTTCTGCATGGCCTCAGCCAATGCAAACATCACGGAAAAGGGCCTATTACCAGATTTTTTTCCGGTAATAGTATAATGCACAATCGCAACAGCTGGGGACATGACAGGAACGGGACTGTGACAACATCGTGCGGTAGTATGTGTTGCGGCCCAGCTTCAACACGTCCCCTTGCCGGGATGGGGACATAGTGCAGAAATGACCCAAGACTTTTTTTTTTTTTTTAAATCCAATAGTCTTTTGAGAACTGAAGCTTTTAAAAACAAAGGGCTTTTAAGAGGGAGTTGTACTGTTTTAATTGTACTAATTTTTCAAATGTTTTTAATCATTTTAATTGTATGCTTTAAATTGTTCTTAGTGTGTCAAAACTTTAATTCCATTTTAAAGCTGTGCTTTTGTAGGTTATAGTTTTATCACATTCAATTTGATTTGTAAGCTGCCTTGGCTCCTGGTTTTGGGAAAAACAATACAACCTCTTTGGTTTGAATCCAGCTGATATTCCCCCACCTTAGTGGAACCACTGAATCAGTGAAATTTATCTATGACTTGACTATTGACTTACCATTGGTCAACTGGTTCAATTGGTCTATTTTAGCTGGAACTAGCCAATATACTGGTGCCTCCACAGCTACTTATATTATTTTCTGTTCAAAGCAGAGCTTGGAAAATTTTATTTTCTTGGGTTGCAACTCTTAAAGTTGCACTGGTTGCAAAGATGTTAAAAACAGAGCTGGAGAAAATGTGTGTGTTTTCCTGCTCAATGCATAGTTTTAAAAGCTTAACTTCTAACCAGAGAAATATTTTCTCATTGACATGTTTGTTATTTGAGCAATACGTGTGCCTCTTAATTACCTAACCAGGGGTCACTCCTTATGACACCAGCAGAGGATGATCACAGATCTCAGGTTTTGGCCCTGAAATCTTAGGACTTGGGAACCTCCTGACCTTACAACCCTATCTGAGAAGAATGGTTGCTCCAGACATGAATGAGGGCCTTCTTAGTGGTTGCTCCCAAGCTCTGGAGCTCCCTGCCAAGGGCATTTGGTTGGCGGTCTCTGTATTGTCTCCACATTCACTGGTAGTCAAATATTTTTATGATGATGATGATGATGATGATGATGATGATGATGATGATGATGATTCATGCAAGCCTCTGGCAGATAATCTGTTATGTTGCAGATAGGGTATTTAATTGCTTAATAACATTTCTTTTATTGCTGTGCATTTAATTATGTTTTAATTAACTTGTTTTTATGTCATGTTTTCATTAAAAAATATTTTTAAATTATTTTAATTTTATTAATGATCTTGAGCACCTTATCTTGGGCACTAAAGCAGGATTGACTGATTGATTGATTGATTGATTGATTGATTGAATGATTTTTAAAAAGCAGAAATATTAGGAAATTCTAGGTAGAAAAGATGTCAGACACTAGCATTAAAAAGTTAGACTTCTCCCAGTCATTGCTAAGTAGATGTCTAAGGACACTATTCCTATGCACAAAGGAGAGGAACTTGCTATTGCCATTTAAGCCTTTCTATTGAAGACACAACTCCTAAATACTGCAAAGTATACTTTTAAATAAGCCCCACTTCCACAAATGCGTTAGTGTGCTATTCAGAACAGAGCATGTGGCCTATACTGCTCTGCCAGTAGAGGGGAAAACCCAAGGTGCTTAGGAGGAACTTTATGACATTTGGTATGATTTCCTCCAGTATCTCCTGTTGCTGCCTAATAGTAGAACTGGCCCCATACATAAGAGGCATAAAGGTGGCAGTTTAGTCAGAACTTTACACTACCCACCTCTGAGCAAAAGGGGTAACCAAGGGGGAATCAGTGATACCACCCAAGGAGGCTAATAGGGCAGCAGATAATCATAAATACTTTGGGGGTCTGGTTTCATTCCCTGATGAAGCAATCAAAAGAGTAGGTTGGGCTGTTTCAGATAAAGATTGGCATTTTATTAGTGACATATGCATGCATACATCACTCTAAACGTGCAGGATGAATGATCTGCCCCAATGCAACAGACATATTCCTCTGATAACAGTGGAGGCAGAATTGCAGTTACAGCAACATTACACATTGCAGTGACATGCTCTGCATTGCAGTTGTGCACTGTGGTTTCACACTGTGCATTATGGTTGTGCATTGTGCATTGCACAATGGCACGCAGTCACTGACACATGTTGTACAATGTTGCTCTTGTGCATGGGAGTTGCATAGTGCTGGTGCAGCACATATCTGCACGGAGATGTTCTTCTATACAGAGGGGAAGTTGGATTGCAGGCTGAGTATCTTTGTAAGTAAAAACCCAACCTAAAGCAACAACAACACAAAAAGTATTTTTATGCTTTTTTGAAAAATAAGGCTTCGAATCACAGTGGTTGACCAGTATGCTGATATGTCAAGACACATTTTGCCTTCAACAGCAAGAAACTTTTGTCTTTTTTTTTTAAACTTTCCCAGCCAGGAGTCAGGTTTGATAGCAGGTCAATGCTTTCTGTACTCCTGGTGCCTTGAGTTAATCAGGCTTTAGTTAAGACAAGCCCTTCCCTGCCTTCACTGGACAGCTGAGAGGACAAATGCAGTGAAGACTGCAATGCCGCAGTTAAGAGACACCAGAGACAGAAACTATATCTCTGAGTCAATCGTCAGGCAAATTAACTCCCCTCACCGTTTTATTTCTCCGGTGGAACAGATTTGAGACACAAGGTACTCCTTAACTGTGGTAGACTTAACTTTTGCTGATCCCATTAGTTGCCCAATTGGGCAAAACACAATTTTAATTGCATGCCAGGAGCTGAATTTTTCTTGCCCCAGGCAAATAGTTAACCACATTAGGACTTTTCTTGCATTAAAAATGGGTAAGCCCAGGAAAGTACAATCACCATTGAGCAGCAGTTGCCTGCTGAAGTGCTCTGTTCAATTCGATTTAATTTTGATTGTCAGAAAATAGGGGCACCTGTCAGTTTCCAGGTTACAGAGGGATGTTCTTTCAAGCATTACTTTCTACCTATGGGGAAGGAAAACTCCCTCTTTCTTAAACTTAAAAAAAAAATCCTGACAAGGTGGAACTCAGGCACTACACTGCACAGTGTAAGAGTGGTTTACATTGGTTCATGTCTTGTCATATGACAATATAACATGACAGAAAACTGTATGTACATTACATTGGAGATTTATAAAACAAGGCTTTCTGGGCTCAGAAGCAGAAAGGCCTGTATCACAAAATGGCTCAGGTAGGTCTTAGAAGCAGGCGAGTGGAATTATTGACGCAGCCCATAAAATATGCAGATCCAGTCTTTAAGGCAGGCGCTAACTCATACGATAAAGGAATGGCAGAACTTTTTCATTCCAGGCAGGATAACAGGTAATGGAAAGGAACTTTGTAACCTTGTGCTTTGATTTTGTTTCTTAATTAATTTCAGGGATGCTGAGAAAATGGCAAACAGAAAACATAGGGTAAGAGGGAAGAAGAAGGTGAGGGGAAAAAAAATCCAAAGAAAATAGAAGGAGAGATAAAAGGCAGAGGAAAATGAATTCTTAATTATTTATTAGATGGTTCATTCGCTCACACCTGCATTACTGAATTACTGTTTCAACCCCCGAGGTTCGTTCCACAAGCTTGACCCGGGTTGCAACGTTCCACGATTTCCTTTGCTTTTGTCATACCTCATTAATTTCATCTGCTGGGCTTAAAAAACAACAAGGAATCAAGGTAGAAACTATTAAATGTATTGAGACACTTGCTGATCAGTCTCCTGGGAAACTCCTTTTCTGACAATCAAAGAAAACAGTGAGCAACTCCACAAGTGGCATTAACAAGATTATATGATGTTCACCAGGATGCAGTATTTATCTGTCAGTGGAAATGGAAAGGGGAAAAAAATGCCCATCTCAAGGTCAGATCCTTGCAGTTCTGTTGGGTCACAGCTCTCAATGCAAGTGTGAGCACTGTCCATTTTTAAAGGCTTCAGCAGACTTTCCCAGAATTCTTTTTCTTTTACTGATTTCTTCTGCTTTAAGAAGATGAGAAGACATCAGACCATTTAGATCCATTAGGTCCAGTTAGGGATGAAAAAATTGGCTAGTTTCCCATCTTCTATTTTGCAAATATTAATTCCTTACAAATGAACTGGGGAAAAAAACCCCTTCCTCATTGCACCATCCAGTTTCAATAGGCACACCTATTCCTAGCATGGAGTGGACCACTTTTGCATCTCACCACCATAAAGATGTTAAAGAAAAGAAACATCTCAGAAAAAAAAAAAGAGTTGGCAACTCTGATTCCCCACCTTGGCTCTACCTTTCTGCAGAGATGGGATAGCCTCCTCTAATGAGATAAGAGGTTATACTTACGGTGGCATTGCTACTAACATCATTTCTCGAGTCAGATAAGTTCTGCTGAGAAATCCACACTGAGGCTATTTCCACACTACACTGTTATAGTGCTATTATTCCACTTTCAACATCCTGTAGAATTCTGAGGTTTGCAGTTTATTGAGAATTCTAAATGCCCCTCCCTAAACTGCAAACCTCAGGATTCCATAGGATGTTGAAAATGGAATAATAACACTATAACAGTCTAGTGCAGAAATGGTCTAAATGTGCCAAACAGTGACTGGACAGCAGCGGTGGATTGATTCAATCAAGGAAGATACAATTCTGTGTTTGCAATACCTGAACAGTGCTGTTGATCATCAGGGGTTATGGAAGTTTTTCATTCACAGGGTTGCCAAATCTTGAAGCCAGTTTGACAATATATAATAATAATAGCAGCAGCAGCAACAACAACAACTCTGGTTCAAATATGATTGAACAGTAATTGATTGATTTGATTTATATCCTGCTTTTCTCTCAAAAGAGACTCAAAGCATCTTACAACATAATTTGAAACAGCATCTCAACAATATGGAGTACAAAAGTTTTTTAAAAAAGTTAAACAACAAACAAACATTAAAACTATACATTCATTTAAAACAATACCTTCCACGTTCACTAGGGGTAGTGGTTAAGGACCTTTCCAAAAGTGAAAATTTTTTTTTTGCAAATATCAAAATGTCTGCATATGGCACAGTGGGAAGGGAGCTGAGGCATGGTTGGAGAAAGGAAACCCAGGGTTCAAACCAGGTCAGCATGGTGGACCTATACTTCCTCTGTCTTATCCATCTCCTTCCTCAGGTGTTGGGGGAGCACTGGAGGAGAGTTTGTGGTGCTGAGAAGTCGAGCTGTGACCCCTCCTTAGCTGGCCAGGTAGCAGCTGGTGGAGGAGGAGGACTAGGGGTGGGTTTCTAAAGGGCTGCACAGCTTGAACGGAGTTGCCAGGAGGGAAGGTTCCCCCAGAGAAAGGCTATTTCCGCACTAGAGTGTTATAGCACTATGATTCCACTTTCAACATCCTATGGAATCCTGGGTTTTGCAGTTTTGGGAGGGGCCAGGTGGCCCCTCCCAAAACTGCAAACCCTAGGATTCCATAGGATGTTGAAAGTGGAATCATAACGCTATAACACTCTAGTGTGGAAATGGCCAAAGAGCACCTGGGGGGGGGCAGGGGCTAGAGAAACTTACAAAAAATCAAATCTGTGAAAGGGAAACCTGCAAATGCAGAGGGCCAACTGTATTTTTAAAATATTTTAAATTAAAACACTTAAAATATACACAACATACTAAAAACAGCCCACCCAACTGCACATCACTCTTCCCTGGTCAACCAAGGCTGAAGGCCTGTTTAAACAAGGTTTTTGTCTGCTGGCGAAAAGATGATAGAGAGTATGCAAATAATTAAAGCTCACCCTATTAAGAGTTAACATTCAAATCGTTGGATCTAGACAGACCAGTCTGACTTTTTTCAGCTTCTCCCACATTCAAATTCTTTTAACCTCATATTTGAAAATGGTGCTGGATTTCAGTAAATTCTTATCAAAATGAATTGAACGTTGATGTTCCTAAACATTACTTCTTTCACAGAAAATTTTATACCAGAGGCAGAAATAACATGGAAAGCATAGCGATAGGTTCCTATGCCCCCCCACACACAAACACACACATAAACACAAGTAATTTAGCATGTACCTGCAAACTTTATTTCCCCAAACTAATAACACACACATGTGAAATGAAACAACCAGGGCCATTTCCCCACTAGACTGTTACAGTGCTATTATTCCACTTTCAACATCCTATGGAATCCTGGGGGTTTGTGGTTTAGGGAGGGGCTGGAAGCCTAACCTGCAAACCCCAGGATTCCATAGGATGTTGAAAGTGAAATAATAAGACTAAAACAGTCTAGTGTGGAAATGGGCCAGGTGATACAAACCTTTCATAAGAAAAACATTTTAAACCTTCTAGAGACCACTTGAAAGCTTCTTCCCAAAGTATCCAGGTTGTTTTTTTTCTACTCTTTCACCAGCCTTGACTGATCTTAGAATTTACATTTTGATGGGCAGACTTCCAGATCTATGGTTTTTTAAAAAACTTGCTGGGGTTTAGCTGCTGAATCAGGCTTATCTGTTTGTCTTTATCTCTGTTTTGCTCTTCATTCATAATCAGTAAAGGATTCTGGAGGCAACTGCTGTTTACCTTGTCTGTTGTAGGCAGGTACACAGGCAACAGCAGGATTTATTTGTTTGTTTTATACTCCACTTTTTTCTCAAATAGGACTCAAAATGGTAGAATAGAATCCCATTCTTTCCCAGCTCAAGTTTACTGCATTGTTGATTGCAGACACTCTGCTATGTTTTTCCAGTGTCCCCAAATGTGTCAAGAAGGAAAAAGGCTGAGCTAGACAGTCTTTGGCCTTTTTGCACGCAGTTTTTTTTGTGCAAGTGCCCCTTGAGTGTCACGTGAATGGGAGCGTCGGTCTGTATGACGCACTCCCACTCATGCAACGCTCAGGAGCCTAAAGCGGGGCACGCATGCATTTTCTTATTTTCATCTCTAAGCCGAAAGTACTGCACGCTCACGCAATGCTCGTGGCGCCCTCATGCATTTACCTGTGTGTGGTGTGTCGGTGAGCCGGGGCGGTTGTGCTTCCTTCCCCCAGCACAGGCTACAGCTCCCAGGCTGCGCTGCGGAAGGAAGGGGTGGGGCGCGAGCGCGACGGTCGCGCTACCAGGAAGCGACCTGCGGGATGAAGGAGCAGGGAAGCAGCAGCATTTCGGATGAGGCTTCTCGCGCAAGACCCCAGCCCCCCCGCAGCTGCACAAACGGGTAACATGCGAAAAGGGCCTTTGTAAAAAGGAGCTTTTTTGTCTAAGGTTTTGTTAAGTGAGGTTTGCTTGTATAGTGCTGACTCCTCCCAAAAGCTGGCATCCACTTCTCCACAGTGACCAACTACACACTTTTGGGAAGTCCACGACCCAGGGAGAGTGAAGCCAATAGTATAGATTGGAAAGAATGAGGTTGCATCTCCTTTCCACCCCAGACAATAAAACTAGCTCTGTTGAAAAATCCAGTGACTGAGAACATGTACTATGCTTCAAACCAGACAGAATGAATAACAATAAACAGTTTTGTGTGGCTGCAGCTCCCTCCCTAGCCAAATCCTGTACCATTCCAGCATTTGACATATGTTTCCAGTGACCCTGAGTTATGCTGACTCCATTCTCCATGCTCTGTTCCTGCAGAGCCAAATCCGTTATGAGAACTCTGACGCCTGTGCTTAGCTCTTTTAAAAATCGTTTCTTCACATTTAATTTACAATATGGAAGGGGGGAGAGAAAAGAAAAATAAAAACTTCTCTTCTTTTTTTCCCCCCTCCAGTGGTGATTTATTATGTATTTTCTAAGCAAAACACTTTTATCTGAAAGTGTAGGTCAGACAACAGAATAATGTAATCAAAGAGACACTTTCTGAAACATTATAAATACTGCACTATACACAGGGAAGAAAGGGGCTCTGGGTTGTCAGAAATGACTAGCTGTGCATGAATGTTGAAATGCGTCAGATTTTGGCAGAGCAAAAACTGCAGTCAGACTGGCAGAAAGGGAGAAACATCACTTCCTCCCCTCTCTCTCAGCAGTAGATATTTGATTTCTTTTTTTTATATATAGAAAAAAAGCATCCCAAGAGGCTTTATTAGAGAAGATGCATTTTTAATGCCTAGAAATTCCTCTTCTCCTGCCCAGTCCCCTCTCTCTCCTGTTTCAGTTTACCAAGCCATGGTACAGAATTACTTAACGGTAAGTAACTGGTTACTAGTAAGCCATTAGTATTTTTCAGCATTCAAAGATGAATTTTGATTTCAGTGGGAAAGATGTAAAGGCCTTCAGAGGAGGCAAGAGGCTGTGAAAAGCAAATACCGTCCCTGATACATCAGTGAGCAACAACACTGATACAGAAAAAAGAATAAGAGGTCCAAGTCCATCTGAAAGTTTAACTACTACACAGGGGAGGGAAAACTTAATGGTATTAATTCATTCATGCCTTTATTTATACCCTACCTTTTCCCCCAAAAATGGGGTCTCA
Source organism: Ctenosaura bakeri (assembly GCA_948474755.1). NCBI lineage: Eukaryota > Metazoa > Chordata > Lepidosauria > Squamata > Iguanidae > Ctenosaura > Ctenosaura bakeri. The sequence goes on along the minus strand of CAOLHI010002080.1, from coordinate 64,183 downwards.
GGGCAGCTTACAACAAGGTGACCTAAAAAGGTACAGCACCCTCCCTCTTCAAATTGTAATTTTGAGATGGGATTAAACAAATTATAATATTTAAACACAATAGGATTAAAAGCACATCAATTATGTATTGCACCTTCCTGTTAAAAGTCAATTCCTTAGCAACTTGTCAGTTGCTAAAAGCTTGTCTGAATAAAAATGGTCTTTGCCTGTCTCCAGTTAGAGCACATGCATGTCTGGCATGAAGAGTCCCCAGTTCAATTTCAGCCACCTTGACTTTTTTTTTAAATGACCACAGTTGGCAGGGCTGAGAAGTATCTCAGATGTAGCCAGTGTAAGGCATTTCTATACAGTTGACTCTCCACATTTGGTAGGGTTAGGGCCAGAGAATCTTTGCAAAAGTGGAAAAATCACAAATATCAAAATGTGTGTGTGTGTGTCTGTAGGAAGGGGACTGAGGCGTGGTGAAGTGAATGGGCACCCAGGGTCCAAAGCAGGTCAGGGCATGAAGAAGGAATGAGTTGACCCATCTCCTTCCTTGGATGTTGTTGGGGGGACTGGCATTGGGAAAGAATTTGTGGTGCTGAGACATTGGGCTGTGAGCTGTCCTTAGCTGGCCAGGCAGTGGCTGGTGGAGGTGGAGGAGGACCAGAGGCAAGCTTTTAAAGGGCTGTGTGGTCTGATCAGAGCAACTGAGAGGGAAGGTTCCACCAGAAAAGAAGCACCTGAGGTGGGGGGCAAGGGTTGAAGAAATTTGCAAATAATCAAATCTGTGAAAGTCAAACCCACAATGGGGAGGGCTGACCATATATTGTTTCCAAAGGGACAGGTAGGCTGCAATAAAAGCAAGTCAGGCAAAGGCAGACAGAAATAAAAGAAAGAGCTTCCCTGGAATGGGCCTGTTAATCAACCAGTATTTGTCTAATCCAACACAGCATCATTTTTTCCAGATAGCTCTTCTTGGAAGCTGAAAAACCAGACAATTTTCAGATTTTGTAGGCCTTAGCTCAGAATCTCAGCTTCTTCATCACTGCTCTATCAGGGTTTCTCATGCTCCACCATGTTAATGGACCCAGAGAAGAAAACAGAACAGTCCTTCCAGGTAGGGTTTCCAGGTCAGGACAAGTCCCAGGCCCTGAACCTTCTGTGCCAAAACCAGAAACTTTGTGATGTCACGTAGGTGGGCCCTGGTGATTTTACAATGATGATGTTACAAGGGAAAGCCCATAGTGATGTCATAAAGAATGATACATTAAGCATCAACCATAGCTGCACAGAGTACAGCATGCAGCTTCTTCTCACCAAATCTAACAACAAATATACAAACACCCCTTTCAAACTAAAGGCCATTCACATACCACCCCAAATCTAATGAATAAGGAAGATATATACATGCACCTTTTTCTCCGGTGGAATCTTGCCTTGAGATTTCCTCCACCACATCCTGAGAAATGGAAAAGATGGACCAGGCCCTGAGGTCTGGTATTTCTACTTCCAATCCCTTGCATTTTTGTTAGAACTGGATTTGGGTTGCTTGTTCAGGAGTGTCACCTTTATTCTCCCCAATGTGACTTAAGTTACATTTCAGTACGTTCACTTGAGCAAACGTGTTTCCCACTGAAACTTATGGTACCTTCCAAGTCAGCTCTTTAGGATTAAATTGTATTTCTATTTTCCAGGATGCTATGCATATTGTTTTCCTGATTTTATCTTCACAACAGCCTGGGGAGGTATTTTAGGCTGAGAAATACAAGCCAAGATTCTACATGGCACTGGCAGAGAATAAAGCTCTACCAGATATGGCTCTGCATCCTCTCCCTCTCCTTATAGAATCATAGAATCATAGAGTTGGAAGAGACCCCAGGGGTCATTGAGTCCAACCCCCTGCTATGCAGGAACACACACCAAAGCATTCCCAACAGATGGCCATCCAGCCTCTGCTTAAAAACCTCCAAAGAAGGAGACTCAACCACACTCCAAGGCAGCATATTCCACTGCCGGACAGCTCTGACCATCAGGAAATTCTTCCTGAGGTTCAAGTGGAATCTCCTTTCCTGCAGCTTGAATCCATTGCTCCTTGTCCTACTCTCTGGAGCAGTAGAGAACAAGCCCTCTCCCTCCTCAACATGACATTCCTTCAAATATTTAAACATGGCTATCATATACCCTCTTAACCTTCTCTTCTGCAGACTAAACATACCCAGCTCCCTAAGGCATTCTTCCTAGGGCATGGCTTCCAGACCCTTCACCATTTTGGTCGCCCTTCTCTGGACATGGTCCAGCTTGTCGACATCCTTCTTGAATTGAGGTGCCCAGAACTGGACACAGTATTCCAAATGAGGCCTAACCAATGCAGAATAGAGTGGTACCATTACCTCCCTCGATCTAGACACCATACTCCTATTGATGCAACCAAGAATCGTGTTGGCTTTCTTGGCTGCTGCGTCACACTGCTGACTCATGTTCAGCTTGTGATCTACCAAGACTCCTAGATCCTTTTCACACGTACTGCTATCCAGCTATACATCCCTCACCCTATACTTGTGACTTTCATTTTTTTCTACCCAAGTGCAGGACCTTACATTTCTCCCTGTTGAAATTCATTTTGTTAGCTTTGGACCAGCTCTCCAATCTGTCAAGGTCATATTGAAATTTGATCCTATCCTCTGGTGTATTAGCAACCCCTCCCAGTTTGGTATCATCTTCAAATTTGATCAGGATGCCCTCCACTCCTTCATCCAAGCCACTGATGAAGATGTTGAATAGCACTGGGCCCAGGACAGAACCCTGTGGCACCCCACTAGTCACTTCTCTCCAGGATGAAAAGCAGCCATTGATTATTGCCCTCTGGGTACGGTTGGTCAACCAATTACAAATCCAACTGTAGCCCTGTCCAGCCCACATTTTACTAGCTTCTTTGCAAACTTCTTTGTATATGCAACCTTTCTCTCTGCTACTGGTGCATCATCCCATGGTCATATAGTGGCTGAAGATTAGTCAGCCAGCACTCAGTAGTGTTTCTTTAGCAGGACACATCTTCCACACTAGCCTAACCCAATGGGGAGGTCCACAAAGATGCATGCATCTATCTACAGCAGTGGTTCTCGAAGTTTGGTTCTTCAGGTGTTTTGGACTTCATCTCCCAGAATTCCTGCTCAGTGGCCAAGTTGGCTGGAGCTTCTGGAAGCCAAAGTCCAAAACACCAGGAGGATCAAACTTTGGGAACTACTTTCTATAGAAATAGAGCTGGACATTCGCTAGCCATTTCCCACCTCCCCACGTCACTAAATGGCCACGAGGCATCTATGAACATCAGGGAAATAGATGCTGAAGAGGACGCCATATCCCTCCTCCTGTAGCAACTTCAGAAAGACACAACACCTGAACATGCCACAAACTGGATTCTAGCCATGGCAAGGTTTTACGTTACCCAGCAGAGATCTGAACTCAAGTTTCACAGCCTCAAGTCCCACACCAGAACATATAGCTGTCTGCTGATCTTGAGTGCTTGAAAGTAAGAATTAAGGCAATCATTACAGTCACAGAAATAAAAAACAAACAAACAAATAAATAAATAAAAATTAAAAAAGGGAAGTTTTCAAGGGGAAAAACTAGAGAAGTACTGCATGGACTAGAACAAAAATCTTTTAAGTGAAGAAGCCAATTGTTACTTTTATTCTCTGATATTTATTTATTCACAGATTTCACAGAACTGAGCATGCACACAGAGATGCATGCATGCACACATACTCACACTACTGTGTGTATGTATGTGCATGGGTGTGCAGACACTGTTAATGATCATACAAAATAGTGAAAATTAAAATAGAAGCCTGCCTCTCTCCTGAAAGCCAGAACGGCATGCACACACAGGATGCAATATATATAAATAACAAAGACTTGGCATAATAACACACTCTATTTCCTCTCTTACTGGAATATAAAAGCAAATGTGAACCTATAACAAAAACTTAATGCAAGTCAGATATGAAATAAATAAAATCCACAATGCTTCAGATGAATTTGAACTATCTAGGCTTCATCAAAACATATTGGAAAAACCTGTGATAGGAGCAGGGAAATCTTTCATATAAATTAGAGCCATGAAAAGATTTGCAACTTCAAACAAAATGTACAGAGGAACTTACACACACACACATATACGCACGCACGCACAGTCCTATCCTTGTATTAAAATACATCCATAGATTTTATATATACTGCAAATAATAATCTACATTTAAATAGCCCTTTCCATTCAGATAGATACAAGTACTTTTTAAAAAAATGGAGGCAAAATTCATTTAAATGCAATAAGTCCACACAATTCCAGCAATGCTGCTTAAGTTCAATGAGCAAAGAGGAGAAGGAAGTCATAAATTTTCAGATGTGCCATTCATGTGTGGGGCGAAGACTGACTTTAAACACTACCAGAATGTCCTCTGGCTGAGGGGACAAAAGTTATATTTACAACAGGTGTGTCAGGATTAGACAGGATTCAGAGTAAGAGGGCTTGTGTTCCTTGTAGTAGAAGCAATAATGGGGGGAGTATGGAGGAATCAGATAAGGCCAAAGAATAGTGAAAGAATAGGACACTTGAATGGTTCTCATAAAGAACGAAAGACACAACTTTCTATCCACTCACACAAAAGCAATGAAAAATATTTTAAAGTAGCAATTAGTTACGGTTATATATCCAGGCCCTGGAGTAGCCCACTGGATTACAGTTGTGATTTTTAAATAAAAGCCATTATTTACTTTCTCTTTTCTCATAAGTAACTAAAATGGTTAACCTTCAGTTACTTGCAAAATCGGAATCTTCCGAGCCACTGGCCTGTGGTACAAAATCTAACCCCATGCTGCCCACCTCACTACAATCTCAGGTTGTTTCCACACTACACTGTTATAGGCCATTTCCGCACTGGCCTGTTATAGTGCGATGATCCCACTTTCAACATCCTCTGGAATCCTGGGGTTTGCGGTTTCGGGAGGGGCGCCTCCCGAAACCACAAACCCCAGGATTCCAGAGGATGTTGAAAGTGGAATCATCGCGCTATAACAGGCTAGTGCGGAAACAGCCATAGTGCTATTATTCCACTTTTAACATTTTGTGGAATCTTAAGGCTTGCAGTTTCAACTGCAAGTTTGACTTCTGAGGTCCGCATCTTTGAGGACATCCCACTGGGGCAGGGGAAATAGACTTATTGTTGAAACCACACACACACATTTCCCTTCATATCTACTTTGAAGTTATAGGATAAGTTTCACTTGTGCTTGTGTAAGACATGGGAGTTACAGGTGCTTAGCTTTAGTTAAATTATGGCTTATATTTGTAATTAAAAGCCAACATTGTACATTACATGAGAATGAATCTTCTTTCAGTATACTAAAGAATAAGTAAGGTTTCTTGTCAAATTCACTTCTCCCATAAGCATGCTATAAAACTGTACTGCGCTGTTCTTGAAAAGTAATATCCAATCATAGCTATATTTCCAGAAATATACATTTCTAGAAATACAAGAATATATATATTTTCATCAATACAAGAAGAATATCTAATTAGGCATCAGTCCTATAGAAACTTTTCGAGGATAACTCTTACACCACAGAAGGATAACATGTATGGGCACCAAGCTACCCTCACAAACCTCCTTGCAATATCATTACAAATATATCCAGTCTAAAGCCTGTGCTTTGAAAAGGCTATTCAGTGTGGCAATTACCTGGTATAATGTGAAAGTTTAGCTATATCAACTAGATTACCTCCTACAAAAGTTTGCTGTCACAGTAGGTCCCCCATAACTATGTAGCCGGTACCCATGGTTTCACTTACCCATAATCTGCTCCAGGGCCATGGCTGCCACCACCAGCCAGGGTCCTTCCTCTGTGCAGCTGAGACAAGAGAGGCACACAGTGAAACACATCTGGATCACTTGCACCTCTCTTGCCAAGGAAGGAGAGGAATGCTCCTTCCTTGACAGAGACACGCACTCAGCTCAGAGCAGCCAAGCCTCACCCCGGATCTGACTTCCTGAGAGGGGGCTTCTCACCAAGCCCTGCTCAGAATGAAGGCAAGAAGAAAGGAGACACAAGGCAAGGGAACTGCCTCCGTCCCTTATTGTCTTGTCTGGTCTTGGGGTCAAAATATATCATTTGGCATTATTGGTGTTTTGTTTTTTTTGTTTGTTTTTTTTGCCATCCTGCTTTAATTCTGGGAACATATCCTTCATGGATATGGGGGACCTATAGTATACATTTTGTCTAGTGAAGGGTCAAATGGCAGTCAAGAGATCCCGTTGTACACATGTATACATCAGGAAGATGCAGGTGAAAAGTTTGCAGAAACTAGACATGTTTGAAGGATTCTGGAAATTTTCCGCACACCATTGTTATAGTGTTGTTATTCCACTTTCAACATCAATGGAATCCTGGGTTTTGCAGTTTAGGGAGGGGCATTTAGAATTCTCATCCAGAGAGCTCTTTGGCACCAGTAAACTACAAACCCCAGAATTCCACAGGATGTTGAAAGTGGAATAATAGCACTATAACCGTGTAGGGCGGAAATGGCCTCTGTTTGGGGCCCACTGTAGAGTAAACAAACTAGAAGTGCAGAAACAGGATTGGATAGACTTCAGAATGAACACATGAGAATCTACCATGGGCTGAAAGATAAATTGATCCATCTTTCCTTACTAGAAAGCCTCAATGAAAAGTACAGTGGAAACAGGTGAAGAAGAAGAACTTTCTCTGATGATTCCACAACATGCTGATGAGGCAAGCAATCCACTTCTCAGTTAAATATTTAAATGGAAAAGACATGTGCCACTTTAGAAGTGTTCCTGACCTCAGCAAAAAGTGCAAGGAAACCTCTATTGTGTGAATAATTTCACTGTGCTTAATGCAGCAGGTTAGTTTCAGCCGGGAAATTCTTGCCTCTTTTCACATGCTGAATATGAAGTAAGGAAATGGAAGCTAGCATAATGAAATTGTTTGAGTGTTGGACTGGGACTGCAGGAAACCAGAGTTGAAACCCCCACTTGGACATGGAACCCCCCTGTGACCTTGGACAAGTCACACTCTCTCAGCCTCAGTGGGAGGCAATGGTAAACACCCTCTTGCCATGAAGACACCTGATAAGTTCAACTTCAGGTGGCTGTAAATCAGGAATTACTTGAAAGCATACAGTAATAAAGAAGAAAACAGGAGACAAGCAAAATAGGTCACTGGTCTTCACCATGGAGGGGGGGACTCAAGAGGGGGCGGGGAGGCTCTGTCCCCTCAAATTAGACTGCGGTGGCTGAGCCTCCTACCAAAATTATCTGTGAAAGACTCCTATGTACCTGACCCTCCTTAGGAGTGATCAATCCCCAATGTACAAAAATGATCAAACACTAAGAAATATTAAGACAACTGTTATGGTTGACCTCTCCCAGGAATAATAAAGGCTTGCTTGCAATCTACTCTACGCACACTTACTACAGAGTAAGCTACACTGGACATAGGGAAGGCACTTCTAAGCACACATTGTGCTTCTAAGAATCTTCATATTTAAGGATGTTTCAGTGATGATGGGCAGGAAAAGTAATTTGTCCTTCACCTTCAAACCTATAAGTAGACAAAATTTAACCATCGTGTCAATGTGGATCCCCCTGCCCAATTTTAAAAGCAGTCCTGGAGTCCTTGGTCCTCAGTAAACACATGGTAAGATCTACTGAATTCTAGAAGTAGAATAAACCTTATTTCTAGACAACAGGGGCACTGTTCCCTTCCAAAATTAATCCTGCATCAGTTGAGGATGCCATGAATACAGTGGGCCCTCATTATCCACTGGATACCAGTGGATTTCCTCTGGATACCAAGATCCATGGATGCTCAAGTCCCATTATATACAATGGTGTAATAAAATGGTGTTCTTTATACAAAATGGTGAACGATTCAAAGGCTTGCTTTTTGAATTTTTTTTAAAAAAGATTTCAAGCCATGGCTGATTGAATCTGTGGATACGGAATCCATGGATATGGAAACTGACTGTTATCTGTCATGATTTTGTGCTTCCAATGCTGCAGCAAGTGAATACTTCAAAGAGGGAACAGAACAGGTTGGGGAGGGATAGAATATAGTTATTAGACATGTTAAAATACATTCCCAATTTTATACACTGAATGGAAGAGTGATTCAAATCAGAATTATAGCACCTAGAAAGGTATCACTGATTTAAAACAGGGAATGTGATGCTCCCTTGTAGCAGATAATAGTTCCAAAGTGTTGAAGCAATCTATTTTTTTTCCCCAAAAGTACATATTCCATATTCAGGAAAGCAGAAATACCAGCAAAATATACATCCCTAGCATCAATAAGTCATTCGAATGAAAAACAAATAAAACACTCAACTGCCCAGGAATGGACCAAAGACATGACATTGATGCCTTATGCCATCTGTTGTTTCCCTTGAGATTTTCAAGTCCATGACAAGTCATCAGTTTTCCATAGTTTTTTTTTTCAGAGTCCCTATGGGAAATGTATCACAGGTAAGCCTTCAAACAAAGACAAACAGTGGTACAGGTGTAGTCTGCCGAGAGTGACAGGGATGGCTTCTGTCACCCCACAGAAAGAAATGTCAACAAAGCCACATCCAAGGCACGGAGGCCTCATATTCTGTTTTGCTTTTTCCAATGTAAGAGGCTGGAAACAGCAATATCTATTTTGCACCAGGGATATGACATTTAAACCATTATTCTGACCCAATCTGCTTCACATAGGGAAACGCTACAACCATGGTCCAGAATCTCTAAAAAGGAAATGTCAGAGGAAAAGAAAACAACCTATTTATCTTCAGCGAGTGCAAAATGCATTATGAGTGTCTGTTTAAGAACAATAACAGAAATAAAATAATGCAAAGGAAAAATGTTCCGCATTTTCAAATGCCAAGAATAAGGATAACACAAAAATCATGTTATGCTAGTGATGAAAACAACTGCAGTGGTTTGTGGCACTTTGTGAAAAGAATATACATGAGTGAACACCCACGGGGAAACATGTAACAATTGCGTCACCCAGCATCAGTGAATTTACAAGTAATTGGTATAACTTCTATGAGTACATAAACACAGACAATGAGAGTATGGATTTGCTAAACATGGGGAAGTGTGCTTGTTCCTAAAATGTGTGCTAAAGTTTTGTAATACAGATGCTCAGAAGATTTTCAGCATTATGTGGCTACTGTTATTACACCCAAGTTATTGATCTGTTCTTTGAAGGTTTTGGTTCCACCTATCCCTTTGTGCATGGCTGCAGTTTTATGCTGCAGCTTCAGGTTCTTTACATTGTTGTAGTTGCTGCTGCTGCTGCTGTTGTTTGCCTTCAAGTCATTTCCAACATATGGTGACTGTAAGGTGAACCTACCATGGAGCCTTCTTGGAAAAAAAATTTTCAGAGGTGGTTTGCCTTTGCCTTCCTCTGAGGCTAAGAGAGTGTGACCTTGCCCAGGTTGCTCAGTGGATTTCCACAGCTGAGTGGAGATTGGAAACCTGGGCCCTTTCCACAGGTTACGGATCCCAGTGGCATCCTGTGGGGATCCTGGAACAGCCTCTCCTGGGAAGGAGCGCAGCACAGCTGGGAACTGTCCCAGGCTGTGCTTGGGCAGAAAGCGCAGCCATCGTGCTTCCTGACCCTCTGCAACTCAGGTAAGTGTGGGAGGGTGGCGGGAGGGCTGCACAATTGCAGTTGACGCAGTTTTACCTGTCAATTATTAGTGGTGCAATCACACCACCTGGAGACAAGAAAACAACAGGACACAGACGACACCGTGCACAAGCATCGTCCAGGTCCTGTCCTTCTTTCGTTCCCTATGCAGGACAATGACATCCTGTAGAAAGGTCCCAGGACCCCAGAGTCAAAGTCCAATGCTCAAACCACTACACCATTCTGGCTTTCTGTAAATACATGTCTCAAAATCAAACTAATCCAAAAGAGATCTAAATCTTGTTACCCTCAACTGGAGTAGATGCACTGCATCAGTTGAATTTGCCTATGCATTCATCATTCAACAGTTGATTTAATGGGTCTCCTCTAGCTGGGACCAACTAACAGGAGTTGAGTCTGATACAGAGTAGTCATAGCTATAAAACTTTCCACAGGACTCTGGTGTTTTAGATCTGATTCTTGTTATGTTAATAGCTTTCCCTTCCGTCTCTCATTTTCAACCAGTGACAAGGGGGCCTTGGAAGTCCTGGACTGTTGCTCAAGGACTGAGATTTAACAAAGAACTTGGGGCTCAGTCCAGACACATTAAAGATTTTCCTGGTCAATAGATGAGGCAAACCAGGATGTGGAATAAATAGATAAAATACAACTTCCTCTGGACAATGAGGCATGAAGCTTAAGGTGATGTTGGATCCAGAGTTGTCCTGGCAAGGCTAGGTCCCTAAAGTGCTCAGCTGTGTCTTGGCCTAGCTTTTTTCGTTCATCAACTGAATCCTTTCCTGAGGATGAAAGATCTGCTCACAGTGAACTCAATGGTTGCTGTTTGGAATCTAGATTACTGTAATGTGTTCTATAAATCAGCATAGTGTAGTGGTTTGAATACTGGACTACCAACCTGGAGAGCAGGGTTCAACTCCCCCTCAGCCATGGTAACCCCTGGGTGAGCTTGGGTGCATGTCACACTATCAGCCCCAGAAAAAAAAAAGTGTTGGGTTCACCTTAGGATCGCCTTAAGTAGGAAACAATCTGAAGGCATGCAACAACAGTGTGTTTTACATAGGGTTGCTCTTGAAAAATGTTCAGAAACTACAGCTAGTGTTAAATGAACTCCAAAAATATTGTTTCATATAATTTTCAGACTGCATAAAACCAATCTTAGATCACTGACTGTCAGGCCATTTCCACACTACACTGTTGTAGTGCTATTACTCCACTTTCAGCATCCTGTGGAATTCTGGTGTTTGTCATTTACTAAGGCCAAAGAGCTCTCCTGGCTGAGAATTCTAAAGGCCTCTCCCTAAACTGCAAACCCTAGGATTCCATAGGATGCTGAAAGTGGAATAATAGCACTATAACAGTGTAGTGCGGAAATTGCCTCAGTGTTTTTGCATGAGCATTCATATATTTTTTCTGATATTTATCTTGCCAGAAATTACTAATCTTATGGTCAAAGTAGATGTTAAAAGAGAATGTGTATTCTCTACACATAACCTATCGCACCAGAATTTGCTCAGAAATAAGTATTTTAGCAATCAAATTTCCAAATTAAAACTCTGTTTATCTTCCAATGAGCAATCAGAAAAGCGAACAATTTCGTGTCCTATTTTTGGAGGCAAAGGCAAGGAAAAATAGAGTAACCATGACAATATCAACAGTTATAATACAAGATGTGTAGGTCAGGAAGATCATGTCCTGTGATAAACTGATGCCTTTCTCTAAAAAGATGCTAACTATATAGTCTAGTTTGACCCTTGTGTTCATGGAAGATGATGTTTAGGCCAATAGTATACCCAATTCAACTTTTATTTATTTCCTGCTGGTTCTGCTTTGTCTCTAACTCAAAGGGGGTGGTATACCGATTAACGAAGGAATTTGTATCAGCATGATATAGCAAACTGTTTAAAAAGTAAGAAAAAGTTTAGTGAGAGCAGAAGCATTTGGAATTCATCTCCAGCCGCATAATCTCTTGTGCCACCCCTGTTTATCTTTTGGGTCTAGCCACTGCCTAGAAGCAGACCTCTAGATTCCAAACAGCAACCAAATTAGAAGCAGTCATAGCAACTGGGGCCCTTCATATTGCACAATTATAGTGGGATGATTCCACTTTAACTCCCATGTCAATATCCCATGGACTTCTGGGATTTGCAATTTAGGAAGGGATATTCAGAATTCTCAGCCAGAGAGCTCTTATGCCCGACTAAACTACAAACCCCAGGATTCCATAAGGTGCAACCATGACAATTAAAGTGGAAACATAGCGCTATAGCTGTGGAGTGTGCTAGAGTCTGGTTAGATGATCCCAGGGTCAATCTCTGAATTTTCCAAGTGTAGCTGGCAAAATCCCATGTGTGAAATGCAGGAGAGATACTACTAGCCAGTGGCCAGAGTTCTCTCAGGGACTTCACACATGCACATGTCCCTGACACATGGATGTCATTTTTGGGGTGCTGCAGGGGTTGGTATTCTCCTCCTCCATTTGCAGAATTCAAGCCCCCCCCTTACTGCAAAGCTTTTGAAACTGCTTCCACAGAGCCATCCTGTGCTTCACAATGAGAAGGTAAGAATGGACAAGTGATTGGCTACATGCCCAACTATAACATCAGCACAGATTCTGTGGGGTCCTCTTGGGGGTCTCAGCTCTTCTGTAATAATTGTGCATCTGGTACCTGATCCTGCCTGCGTGCTGAGAAGCATGGCCTGGCTATGAGGGGTAGCTTCAAGCACTTTACAGTAAGTTGGGTAGAGGTTATATGGCTCAGCATAACATAGGCCATTTCCGCACTAGACTGTTATAGTGCTATGATTCCACTTTCAACATCCTATGGAATCCGGGGGGTTGCAGTTTCGGGAGGGGCTGGCTGGCCCCTCCTGAAACTGCAAACCCCAGGATTCCATAGGATGTTGAAAGTGGAATCATAGCGCTATAACAGTCTAGTGCGGAAATGACTATAGTTTCGGTGTGGATATTTACGCTATGCTGAGGTGATATTGGATTGAGACCAGTGTAGATAACATAGACCTTGATGGACCAGTGGCAGCTTCTTGTGCTTTTAACTGCCTCTTAATAAAGAAGCCAAAGGGTGAGATATAAATACTTAAAGCGTCATTATTCTGGGTTCATAAAAGATGAGCCCCTTCCCCCATACACCCACAGAAGCAATGAGACTGAATGCCACCTTTCCCAGAAAAAGGAGTGACTTAAAATAAATGAGGCTGTACTCAGAATCAAACAAACAGGTCAAGAGAGTTCAAAGACCAGCCAGATGGCAATCCTGCTGGATGTGCTTAGGGACCATTCGTAAAATAATTTTTCATGTGTTGAGGTCAACACAAGTTGACTTTTCCCAAATGCTGCTTTTAAGCACAGAACAGGGATTTTTTTTTAGATATAATTCCCTCCCCCCATTTTCTTGGCATGTATTCTTTTGGTTACATGCACAAAAAGGCCTTTGGGAAGCATCTTGTATTTTACAAAAAAGGCAACTGTAAACAGAAGGCTTCTTCCCCTTACTTAAATTTTTACATGCTACAGAGATTTCTTTTATTAAAACAAAACAAACCAAGCACATGCTGTGATCACCTTTTTCAACTTTCCAAAATTTTGTCCTTGCATTCTCTAGTAGATAGTGGGTGCACCGAGACCAATTGAAAAGACCAGAAAGTACCGGGTTTTGTCCCTGTTCTTTCCTATTTCGTTCTGTTTATCCCAGAATATTTTCTGTAAGTTCCTGATATGATCAGAGCTTTTTTATATCAGTTTTCCAGGTCAGTTTATGCTGTTGTTGTTGCTGTTGCGTGCCTTCAAGTCATTTCTAACTTGTGGTGACCCTAAGGTGCACCTAACACAGGGTTTTCTGGGGCTGAGGGTATATGATGCGCCCAAGGTCACCCAGTGGGTTTCCATGACTAAGGCCATTTCCACACTACACTGTTTAAGTGCTATTATTCCACTTTCAACATCCTGTAGAATTCTAAGGTTTGTAGTTTACTGAGAATTCTAAATGCCCCTCCCTAAACCAGAAACCCTACAATTCCACAAGATGTTGGGGGCTGTAGCTATGGCAGGAGGAATGAGGGTACTGCTGATCCCAAATAAGAATTGTGCCCCTCCCCAATAAATTTTCCTCAATCCTCAAATATCTACCATTCCAGAGTGAGGCATGGAAAAGCATTCACAGCTAGAACTCTTCTATTTGTGCAGTTCTCATTCTGTTGATAACTTTGCTTGCCCCTTTTACTTGGATGCCTAAACAGTATTTCCAAATGTTCAATGGTAGTTTTAAGATTCTGCAAGTCTACAAATTGTAAGAACTGAGGAAAAAATTAATTTGTTGGGGAACATTTGGGACAGGCAATGATCTCATTTGCCCCCTCTCCCCTTGCCCCTGGCTGCAGGCTAACAAGGACATTTTGCAAACTCTTATTTAAGATGGGAATGGGATATGCACTCCAACTATTTCAATTTGGTAGAGGCAGTCCCAAATAATCCTCTGTCATCCTGCTTTTTCTGCTGCTTTAAAATGTCTCAGTTCTCTCTCCTCCTCCTCCTTTCCCCCTTTTTTTCTCATTTTACTTCAATTGCTGCAAACAGTTCAAAGTGTAAAGGGAAAGGAAAGGATGGGGAAAATTGTTCCTTTTCCAGTAGGCCCAGGGAAAAGCAAAATGCTGCTGTCTCTTCTAGCTTGTTGTTCCTCATTAACAACTTTTGCCATCTTGACGACATTCTGATGTTCCTTGGCACATGTGTCCTGGTTTTCATCTGTGAAATATTAGAGGATGTGTAGAAAATGTTAGATTGTAAATCCTCCCCCTTCCTTACTAGTATTTATTATGATGGATGAGGCTGAAAGGAGGTACAGTCCAACCACATCTAGAGGATTACATGTTCACTATGTTTTGTTTAGACACTGATCTAAAAAAATTAGAATTACCAGGCACACAACAAAAGAGTTATGTGTAGGGTAATGTGTAGTGGTTTGCACATTGGATTATGAATACCTGAAGACCAGGATTCAAAACCACATTCAACCATGGAAACTCACCTGGTGACCTTGGGCAAGTCACATACTCTCAAGCCATTTCTGCACTAGACTGTTATAGCGCTATTATTCCACTTTCAACATCCTATGGAATCCTGGGGCTTGCAGTTTAGGGAGGGGCCTTTAAGGCTTCCCAGGATTCCACAGGATGTTGAAAGTTGAATAATAGCACTATAACAGTCTAGTGCAGAAAGGGTTGCCATAAATGGGAAACAACTTGAAGGCACACAAAACAACACCAACAATGAATGGGAAGATTTCTTATGCGATTCCAGTTCATTCCTGCAGATTTCTGCCTGCTGTTTCTGTTCTGGTCTTTTTACTGAGAGCTTTTATACAGAAAGGCAGGGGGTGTCAATAAAAACATTTTGTTGCATAAGAGGAAAAAGAATATTTTTTTTTAAAAAAATGTGCTGGCCTAAGGTTAGAAGTCTTATCCCAGAAAGCAGAACGGAAGGTGCTGAAATTAAGATGTTATGGTGCTTTTGGTAAAAGTCCTTATGCAAACAGGATGTTGTAAACGTCTCTTTGAAAAGGGGCCTTGTATCAGGTCTCCCTTCTGCCCTTTGATTTATTAGGCGTTTCAGCTGCAGACCAAATAGGTTTTCCTGTTCCTGCTTGCTTCCCGCTGCAGTTTTCAAGTCATTATGCTCAAAGACATGCATGCTCCTGAAAGTGCAAAGTCTGTTACAGTGCCCTAAATAATATGTGATGTGAGAAAGTGCTGTTAAAGGAGTTTCCTGTTTGGGTTTGCTGCTGGCGCTCCAGATGAAATCTCTAAAAAGGTGTACATGCCATGTACATATTGAAACGGAATTTCCGTTCTGCCCCCTCCCTTCCCCTCACAAAGGACTTCAGCATTTGTCACACTGTCTCTTTAAATGCCCCTGGCAAAACCTTTTGCTCACTGTCCCCCCCCCAACTTTTATAAAATGTTTCTTCTTTCTCTCAGCTTGTCACTGATGGTAAGTGCAATCACATTACACACAGCTTTCTTTGGAAAGCCCCCCTTTTAATGATCTGGCAGCCTGTAGACACTGACTGCTTCCAGAAAAAATTTCAATCCTTCCCACAGCTTCCACCAGAGCCGGTGATAAATGACACCTGTCATTCTGTCACAGACAAACAGCACAGATGGGAACCTTAGTGATGTATGGTTCACCCGAACAGGAAATCAAGTTTGGGTTTGTTGTGGTTCCCTCCCACCTTCCTAACTGGAAAGGGCTGACCAGTGTCACGAGGCCTTCTTCCAGGGGCCTTGCTTAGGGATAGAAAGAAAAGCTAGAGAGGCACACAGACGGTAGAAGCATTTTTAATTTTGAAGGCCTTACTTTGGTTGAAAGGGACAGAAGTACATCCTGGATGTTTCCAAGTCTCTAAGACCATTTCTGAACTATACTGTTATAGTGCTATCGTTCCACTTTCAACATCCTATGGAGTTCTGGGGTTTGTATTTTACTGAGTCCAAAGAGTTCTCTGGCCAAGAATTCTAAATTGCCCTCCCTAAGCTGCAAATCCCAGGATTCCATAGGATGTTGAAAGTGGAATAATAGCACTATAACAGCGTGGAGCGAAATGTCCAAAGACCTGCCAGCTTTTCTTGCCTGTTTATGCACAACTGGTTAGTTGAGAATAATGGAGCAGCAACTTTCATTGAAGTTTAAACATCTCCAATATTCTTCGTAACATATGCACACATAACATGGGATGATGCACATATATGTACTAGTTCATAGGTTGTTTAAGGAGGTATTCAGTGGATAGTGTCCTATGTCAAATAGTTCTGTGTCTGCCCTCTTCCTCTGTGTATGGTTTAATTTGGATAGAGAACAAAGCGGCTCTCCTCTAACCTTCCCCTTGGAGAGGAGGGAGCAGGGAGGCAATTCAGACATTTAGAGTATCCACACTATGTAAGTATAGTGCTTTGATATTATTTTAACTGCCATGGCTCTTTCCTGTGAATTCCTGGTTTTGTATTAATTTGGTGAGTTATCTAGAATCATCTGTCAGAGAGCTCAGGTGAGTGTTTTAGAGAGTTCTAAGCACCTTGCTGAACTACAAATACCAGAATTTTACAGGACAGAACCATGTCAGTCAAAGTGGTATCAAACAGCTCTGACTGTGCAGTGTGGAGACACCTATTGATAAACCAGTTTGTCTCACCTCAAGGAGGAAGGAAATTGGTGTGTGTACACAGATGGGGTGTACCCTCCTATACCTTCCTTTGAAAATGTTATCAGTTAAGTTACCTCCCTGCTCTCTTCTCCCTCCTTTGGCAAAAAAGAGTGGCAACTCTTCCCAGAGTTTGACAGCCTGTGATGGTGGTGGTGGTGGTTTTGGCAAGTTGCACTAAGGTCTACAGGATAGCACCTTGTGCTTTCTCCAAAAAGAGACATGCATGCCTTTAAGCCACACTCATGTGTGCTACGCACATAACAAGATTCTGCCCAGTATTTTCTTGAACAATGTTAAATTCCTTCTTTACTCAGCAGCTTCCCAAATGCCTGGAGTGTAGTACCATGGCAATTTACTATCTGGGTAGGGTGGAGTGGGGAAGAAATCCAGGCAGCACCCAGCTGAAGCTTTTCAGCCAGGAGATTACTGTTGATGCCACCCTTCCAGATCTCCAGATACTCCAATTGGATGGAAGCTAATATGGTGAATAGTATAGGAGGACCTGTTTTCCAGTTCAAGCATGAAACTCACTTGTAGATGAAAAAGTTAATCACTTTTCCTCTGCCTAATATACTTCACAGAGTTGTGAACTCAGAATAAGGAACACTCATGTGTGTCACCCTGCTGCCTGATCACACATGCACAGATGGATGCAAATTTAAATTACAACTTGCATGTGTCGAAGGGGCAAGAAAAGCGTACTGGTGTAGATAGTTTCCTGTCACCTCCAATGGTCTTTTGACTGTACTTTCATCTGCCAGTTATCAAACATGTTGTGAGCTTTTCTTCAAGGAAAGGTTGAATCCAAGTATGATAAATATTATGCCCCAAATCCTGCTTTTCTGGATGAGTGTTCAGGCTCCACGGAAAAGTCAGCGCAAACTGTGAGGCGTCACAGTTCTGAAGCACATATGCTTGGGCTGAATGAGAATGTCCTTCCAGAGTGGGGATTCTTTGAAGAAGACAGATTTCATGCTGAGCATAATAAGGAAAGGAATTGAAAACAAATCTGCTGATATCATGTTGACCTTATACATATCTACAGTGCAATCACCACTTGGCTTCTGGCATATAGTTTGGTCATGGCATCTCAAAAAGGCTATTCTGCAGCTGGAAAAGAGCAATCAAAATGACTGCAAGGAGAGAGTGACTTCTTGAATGAGGAACAGCTACATGATTTAAAGATATTTAACTTAGGAAAAGTGTGACTAAGGAGAGACGTGATCAAGGCATATAAAATTAGACATGGTATGGGAAAAGGGGTCTAAGAAGTTTTTTGCTCCTTCTCTTATAAACCTAGAATGTAGGAAGCTGAATGGTGTAGCATTGGACTATGATCCTGCAGACGAGGGTTCAATTCCCCACTTGGCCATGGAAATCCACCGGGTTTCCAGTGGGAGCATCACACACTTTCAGCCCCAGAAAACCCTGTGTAGGTTTGCCTCAGGATTGCCATAAATCAGAAACAACCTGAAGGCACACAAAAACAACAAAAGAAAGATACTTCTTCAAGACATAGCAGCATTGAATTATGAACTTTGCTGCCATGAGATGTAGAGATAGCTACCCATTTGGCTGACTTCAAAAGAGATCAGGCAGATTCTTGGACAATAAATCTTGATGGTTATGTATTATCAGAACTATCACACTAGTTGCTGGGGAACATGAGCAGAAGCGTGCTAGTACTGCATACGCATCCTGGCTGTGGGCTCCTTATGGGTATTTTCTTCTTTTTTCCTTTCTTTCTTTTCTTTCTTTCTTTCTTTCTTTCTTTCTTTCTTTCTTTCTTTCTATTTATTCCACTTATAGGCCACATTTCTTATAGGGACCCAAGGCAGCTCACAAACTTTGAACGAGATTAGCTAAAACAAGATGAGCTAAAACCAAGAAAGTGGTTGTTCTCTGTGGTACACAGAATGCTGGACTAGGTAGTCTTTGGTTTTATCCAGCATAACAGATATAATATGAGAATATGGGAGAGTTCTGTCTCCTCCAACATTTGGAATCTCCCTCTTTAAGGACTATTAAGCAACATTGTAAACCACACTTTCAATAGACCCTAACAGGGTTACAAAAAGTGAAGGTCATTTTGAAGGCTATTTTTTCCAATCCTGACCATTCTTGACTTTGTTGTCTCATGTGGGTGGAAGTACTGGTTTCTTAGAGAAAAAAAGTGTGACAGGAAATGACTCAAGGCAGTCAGGAAGGAGATATGGCTAAAACACTAAAATTCTGAAAGACAGCTGGTTTCTTGGGACAACTTTGAACTAATAAAATTTGAGTTAACCGGAGACAACCTTAAAACCTTACTGGTCCATGTATTACTCTGTTCCAAAAAAAGGGGAGCGGAAATATGATATTAACTATCTTTTTTCATCAGCTTTCAGCAACTGTGGGAGGTATTGTTTAGAGAAATCCACCCACCTTCCTAAATGCCTTCCTTTATTTCCTCCCACAGTCTTGCCAAGTCACAGCTATCCAACCCAGTGGTCTACAACACATTATGTCATTACCCCCTTCTCTCACAAGGTGTTGTTGTTGTATGCCTTCAAAGTAGTTTCTGGCTTATGGCGACCCTAAGGTGATCCTATCAATGGGGTTTTCTTGGCAAGATTTGTTCAGAGGGGGTTTGCCCTTGACTTCCTCTGAGGCTAAGAGAGTGTGACTTGCTCAAGGTCACTCAATGGTTTTCCATGGCAAGGCAGACTTTTAACCCTGGTCTCCTACTGTCCTAGTCGAACACTCAGACCACTAGACCATGCTGGCTCTTCTTACAAGGTCTTGGGTGCCAAAGAAATGAAAACATCTGCATGGCCCAAAGGAAATTTACATAGTCATTTACAAATTTACATAAATAGCTCCCAAAGCCATCTTGGACATATACACACAGACACATATAGACACACACATTCTTAGAGGAGCTATTCCCAAACTAGGCTTTTTAGACCTATTGGGCCACAGTTCCTCTTATCTCCAGCCAACTTGGCTGTTGTTGTGCTGTTTAGGAATTGTGGGAATTGTAGTCCAATGTACCTGGAAGTTGTCAGGTTGGGTGAGCTTCCCCTAATTCTGAGAAGGATTAGGATCCAATGAGCATAGAGTCATTGAATATGACCATAACTCTTGCTCTGTAATACAGAAAAGCTTGCTCCAAATCCAATTCGGCTTTGAGAAGGCTCAAACCCATAACTGGAGCCAAACTCATCTGCATCCAGACATATTTTCCTATTTCTTGTATTTAAATGCTGTATCCCGACAATCTGTACACTTTAATAAATTGCAGGAGCGTGATTTTAAAAAAAAGCCCTAGGAAAATCTTTCTGAGTGAAACTTGGAACACAAAACAAACCAAAGCACTTGGGGCAAAGCCTTTTTTCTTATTCTGTTTCCTGAGCATACAGCTGAGCCCAGGTTTTCTGGCATGTACAGTCAATACTCAGTTTGAAACAGATGCTGATTCTCACAGATGCACACATAGTACATTCATGTTGAACTTTTAACTGGAGTCTATTGCTAGTCTTCTTTCACATGGGGGGAAACAGCCCAGTATCCACTGGGAAGAAGCATGGGGAAGAATACCTTCTTTTCTTTTCTTCTAAAAACGGATGAAGATATGAAACCAGGCCATAAAGGAACAATTATCCCCTGTGTGATCTTAAGCACATGGAAGGAAACATGGGACTCCTACTAGGTTCTACATCATAGCAAGGAGATTCAGGGTTTGGAGAAATTACGTTTTGGGGTTATTGCTTCCAGAATTTCCCCAGCCAGCATGGTCAGTGATCGTGCTAACTGGAGTCTAGGAGTCATAGTCCAAAGAAGTAACTTTTTCTGAGCTCTGCAGAGACCAAATACATAAAACAGTTTCCCTTTTCCAGACATTCCCCCTCAGTTGGGACCCATTCACGTTATGGAATTATATTCTACTTTGTCTACCATGATTCCATTCTATATGATCTTGGGTCTTGTAGTCTATTTTGCTAGTAGATTGTTCTAGCTGAGAATCCAAGATGCCTGTTACATACCTTACCACCACTACAAGGTAAGCAATTTTCATAAATTGAACTTATTAATAATCGGAGAACGCGATCAGAATCACACTGTCCGGAGAACGTGTTTGGGGTAACGCTGGCTGGAGATGTGTTTGAAAGTGTCATGAAAGTTTAGGTAGGATTATGTGGAGAACCCGATGCTGATGAGTTTGTGCTAATCCCTTCACCATTTCAGGCTCTTGGTCTTTTTGAATACAATGAAAGACGAACTGCCCAGATTGGTGAGCAATCAGAGACCATCCCTTGACCTTACCCTATGGAGATCTTCCCTATACATCTTACTGGGCCAAACATTAAGAGATTGTCATGAGTCCCATCAATGTTTTGTCACTCTGGAATTAGGCAATCAGTCCATTCAGGACTTTTTTCCCATGAGAAAGCCATTACAGCATTATCAACGCACCCCTTCAGGGTTTGAAATATGGTATAAAAACCCTAGCTTCAACCCCAGCCAATTGTAGTACATAGTACGCAGTGCTCCAAACTACCATTCTTCCATGCTACCCTCAGATGCTGTCTGAATCCTTCTGCTATGGCCTTTTCTTCAGGACTGGTAACTATCACCCTTTTCACCACTAATCTTCCTCTATACAACATTTCCCACCTCACTTTCTGATAGCCTTGTATGGTTCTTAAGAGTGTCTGATTTCTTGCATGTTTATCAATTCAAATCAAATACTTTTTAAAAGTTAAACTGGAGTCTTTTCTATAGTTAGTAATGGTATATATAAGTGAAAAGATTTCACTGTTACCTTCCTCTCATGGGCCCCTTTTGAGCTATAATTCCCCCAAATTCTAAGGAGAGATGCAGCATTGGAGATGAACCCCAGTGTCTCCCATCTCTTAGGCCAACATGCTCCTCCCTAAACAACCAGTCCCAGATTCCATGAGATTGACTGGTTATTGATTATAGAATCCAGGCTAGTCAGAGGGAAGGGTTCAGTGGCGGAAGGAGTCAACAGAAAAATAACTGAAACAGTGTTATGGAGGGATAGTTTGGAGAGAGTTTAAAGAGATCCATCTGAGAGGCTCAGGAGAGAGAGAGAGATTGTGAAAGAGAGTTAGAGAGTTGGGGAAGTGTTTGCTGGTTTAGAGATAAAAGTGTTTTGCTCTTTGATAACCTTTAAGTTGCCAACTACCTCTTCCCTTGTCAGTTTGTTCAATAAAGATTTTATTATAATTTTGTAAAGAGCAGTCTGCATAAAGGATCTGGATCAGTTACACATGCTACCACCAGTGATACATTTGTTGGAATAAACTAAAACACGCTTTGGCCGATATCTACAAGAGTGTGGATTTAGGGAAAGCAGTAGAGAGATATAAATGTGAAGAGGGAGCCAGGAGGTGGCAAAAATATAGAATTCAAAGCAGACTGGATTGTCATAGCCCTGGCTTGGCCCAGAGCCCCACGTCTTGGCAGGAACCATGGCAGGTAAAGTGGAATCATAGCACTGTAATTGTGTAAAGTGAATGGGTCCCCAGACCGAGGAGGAGAACATCTGAATAGATCTTGCCTTACATTGTGGTTGTAGCTTAATTTACTCAGAACGAAGTGCCTGTGATTTCAGCACTACTTGCTCTGATAGAGAAAAATGAGAGAGACATAGAAGAATGATGGGGCTTTTCTACCATATTGTGACATTGCCTCCCCATCCCACCCCACCCTGGTTGTGTGGTCTTACCCTGACATTGTGAGGCATTTGAGAAGAAAAATTCATGTTTTTTAAGTAGCTGTAATGTGGATTGACGGGTGCATAGGTAGCTAGGCTGCATCTCGATTTACAGTGGCTTTAATGGACTTTATTTGCATCAATACTCAATAAGAAATGCATACAGGAACCTGTTATCTTCAGTTATAGCAGTGTCAGTCATGGCTTATATTTGCTTAAACCATTCACTTTTTTTTTTTTTTACCTCTATAAAATCTACCCCAATCAGCAGCTTGGCAAAATGAACAGGGTCTCAAGTAACACAATCAAATATCTTTAAGAACAACAGTAACAACAATGCAATGCCCTATGTCAGCATTTGAAGCGATATAAATAACACAATGTGATCTGACATAACTCAAGCAATGTAATATGACATGACACCACAAGTAAGCACACACACACACTTTTTTTTTTAGCTGAGATGCTCATTATCTTCCAATGTCTGATCTGAATGTTTTGTGATGGACTTAAGTGGAGTGAATGCTGTTATAATTTGGCTGATGTCATGAGTTTAATGACGATCTGGATTCAGCCAATTTTCTGGCAGCCGTCAAAAACCCTGTGTCCTTTTAAATCAGTCTTTTAAAAAGATGACAGAACCCAACAGCATTGACATCAACTGCTTCATTTACAACAGCAGCAATGGTTTGGGATCACAATCTAATATGTTATAATGAAGACTGTTAGAACATCAGTAACAACCAACAACATTAAATATCAAGCCCACACAACTTGATTGAGAAAAATAATTCTTCCTACCTTATGGTAAACGGCCATAATAAATAGCTCTTACGTGAAGAGAAAGGACAAATTAGGAGGGGTATCTAACTTTGCAGAGGACAGGATCAGAATTCAAAATGATTTTAACAAATTAAGGAGCTGGGCCAAAACTAACAAAATGAATTCCAGCAAATCAATTTCAACAGGGAGTAATGTGAGATACTATACCTAGGCAGAAAAAAAGATAAAATAAAATGCACAGATATAAGATGAGTGACACTTGGCTTGACCACAGCACATGTAAAAGGATCTAGCAGTCTTAGTTGACCACAAGCTGCACATGAGTCAGCAGTGTGATGCAGCAGCTAAGAAAGCCAATGACATTCTGGGCTGCATCAGCGAGAGTATAGTGTACAGGTCAAGGGAAGTGATAGTACCACTCTATTCTGCCATGGTCAGACCTCATTTGGAATTCTGTGTCCAGTTCTGGGCACTACAGTTCAGGAAGGATATTTAGAAGCTTGAAGGCCTGGAAACCATGTCATATGAGAAGCTTAGGGAGCTGGGTAGGTTTAGCCTGGAGAAGAGAAGATTAAGAGGTGGCATGATAGCTATGTTTAAATATCTGAAGGGATGTCATATGAAAGATGATGCAAACCTGTTTTTCGCTGCTCCAGAGATTAGGACACAGACCAATGGTTTCAAATTTCAGGAAAAGAGATTCCATCTAAACATTAGAAAGAATGTCCTGACAGCAAGAGCAATTGTACAGTGGAATATGCTACCTTCAAGTGTGGTAGAGTCTCCTTCTTTGGAGGTTTTTAAACAGAGGCTGGATGGCCATCTGTCAGAAATGCTTTGATAGTGTATGGCAGCCTTGCGGGCTCTTCCAGTTCTATGATTCTGGATCTCAACTGGAACAGAATACTATTTTTGTTGCCAGTCATTAGTGCCAGCATGGAATAGTTTACATATTGTCATATACCAGCAAATCTGGCCTCAACAAGGGTTAGGCTCAAGGAACGATCTCGGGATCGTAGAAAGCACAAGAAACTACCTTATACTGAGTCAGACCACCGATGCATCTAGTCCAACAATGACTCATGGGCAGCAATGGTTCACTCAGGTTTCAGGTAGGACAGTGTCCTGCATCAATCTGGAAATTCCTCGTATTCTCTGATGGTGTCCCACTTAAGTACTAACCTGCTTATCTTCCAAAATCAGACATGATTGTGTGCATTCAAAGTGGTATGGTGGCACTGAGGAACCAAAGAAAAGAAGTGATGGGAAAGAGCTGTGTTTCCCGTCAGAAGACAAGAAGGAAATATACATTGTCCAAAATAAGTGTCAAGTTCTAAAGCAACAGAAAAGGTAGAAAATAAGTGGCTACTACCATATGTCACTACCACTATGAGAGGAAGTGTGATCAGCTGTTTTAGTTGCTGAGAAATACAACAGGGAAGTTGCTACTGTGTTCATGTGCTGCTTGCATGGGCTTCCCATAGTCAACTAACTGACTTCTGTGGAAGTGGAATACAGAATCAAATGGGCTGTTAGCGTGATCCAGCATGGCTGTTGATAAGTAGGTGATGTACAAGTGCACCATATATAAATTGTTTGGGCTAAGGAGAAAGCTCTGAGATTTAGGCTATTATGGGGCCTGGTCGGCAGACTGATCTTTGCAATCAGCAGAGCAGTGTTGAAACAGTCTGGCACTGCAACCGAGGGGGTGTCCTCAATGTGCAAAGTTTACTCTGTTAGGTTTTCAGTAAAAATGGAGAACTTCTGGTATAGGAAGCTGAATAGTGGAGCTTCTCGTATGACAGCCCTGAGCCTAGTGGAGGCTGGTGGTTCTGATGTCTTTGGGGCAGTGAATTTATTCTGTGTTTTAGTCAAAACCCAGGTGCTGAACCTGTTTTGGGAACAGAGTCCATCAATACAATAGATAGTTCAAAACTCAAACTAAAATCCAGAATGGATTAGCCATCCCAAAGACATTGATGCCATTATCCACTATTGCCCCAGCATCTTACAGAGGGTGGTATGTGTCCAGAAAGAATTGATGATGGAAGGAATATTTGTAAATATTCTTTTCAGATTTTTTTTAAAACATTGGGAAACCCCACAGGGAGGAAAAGTAGACAAGTAAGAGTTTTGGGCTGAAGCAAGGATGTAATTCTTTGCTAATTTTTGTTCTTGAAGGAAGCAATGAGTAATTTTAGCATTTTTCTCTCCCCTGTGGAAAATCTTGTTTGTTAATTAAAGTTTGAACTTTGTTAATTAACATTTGAACTTTGAATTAACTATCCATTATATTGGATGGACCTTGTTCCCAAAATAGGTTCAGCACCTGGGTTTTGACTAAAACACGGAGTAAATTAACTGCCCCAAGACTACTCAGAACACAGGACTTATTCTGTGTAAAAGTCATACTTGATATTTTTTATTATTTATTCAATGCATACTCTGCCTTCCTCCCACCATGAATACAAAGGTGACCTTTTTTTAAAAAAAACAAACATAAAATCCATCATGTTTTCCTTTTTTAAAATTTTTATTATGAAGAAAAAACAAACAAAACATGTGAGTACCATAAAAGTGAAAAAGAAAACATTAGAATGAAATAGCTTACGTTGTTATTTCTTTCCAGATTCTTTATCATCATATGTTTATTCCACATTTTATGTATCATATTGCTTATATATTTTTGTTACATTCTTAACTCTATCCTTTTCAACTATATTTAACCTATTGCTATTGCTGAATATGATCCTATTACTGACCTTATTAATATTAACCCTAATTTTAAATGTAACCTTAAATATAACCTTAAATGAAACATTAAATGTAAGCCCTAACACTAAGTATAAACCCATCCCTCGAGCCAATTATCTTTCAGCTTACTCTACTTTTCAAAATTGTAATTCTTTTTGTGGAGGTGTGACACTTCCCTCTTTTATTAAGACTTTTCCCACAAATATCTTCCATATTTCTTCAAAATCATTCCCTTTCATTATTCCTTTTTTGACTTTAATTCAACATGTCAGCTTATCATTAATCGCTATTTTCCACATTTCTTTAGACCAATCCTTTATTTGAAAATTTTCTTGCATTTTCCAAAACCCATCATGTGCTTTCCTGCAACAAAAAAATACTGCTTTCTACACAGAAAATGCTGCTTCCTTTGTAGAAAATGCTATGGTTGGATACTTTTTCACTGCAAAATAACGCTATTTTGTGTGCAGAAAACAAACTGTCTGTGCACCATTTACTGCACAGAAAATAATACTGGGCAATATAACCATTGAACTCTCTTGTTCCTCCAAACTCTTTCTTTGTGACAGTAAGAGAATTGTTCCTGTTGTTTGTTGTTTTTTTAAAATATGTCTATACACCATGTATGCAGAATTCTGATTTTTATTACATAGTACAGTTGATGGAAACAAGGTGAATCTGGCTTTAAGTTTATATTTGTGCATCCAGTTTTATGTTTTCTGCATCTTTCCTGTATATGAGTGAGGGAATAACCACTCACCCCCTTGCAGAGGTGGGTGATTAGAAAATGCAACTATCTCCTTCTTTTCCAGGCTCAAGACAGGGGCCCTTTCCGCATCTTACCTTTTTGCGCAATGGGGGAGGGCGTCTCGCGTGAAATGCTTCAAAATGCTGCCACTTCCCCCCTCCTTCCTTCCGCAGGTCACTTCCTGATTGCGCGACTGTCGTGCTAGCGCCCCACCTCTTCCTTCCGCAGGGCACTGTGGGAGCTGTAGGCTGCGCAGGGAAAGGAAGTACTTCCCACCCAACTCGCCGATGCACCGCGTGCAGGTAAGTGCGCAAGGGCAGCACGAGCATTGAGCGATTGCGGGGCATTTTCGGCTTCAAGACGAAAATCAAAAAATGTGCGCCCACCCCACTGCAGCCTCGTGAGCGCCGCGCAAGTGGGAGTGTGTCGTACGGAGCGGTGCTCCCATTTGCGCGGCGCTCAAGGGGCACTCACGCTAAAAAAAAAAAAAAAAAGTGCGAAAAGGGCCAGGGACAAAGAGCTGGAAGGAGTGAAAACATGGATGGGATTTTTCATCCTGTAAGCTTTTTAGTAACCTAATAGAAAGGTAAGCATTAAGTTAAAATTAATACAACTGCAATGAATATCCCCCTTTCACTGTAAATGCAATGCAAGCAAGTTTTTGTTTCAAAAATAGGTAAGGTAATGACACTTTTTCACTAACTTGCTGTTTCATTCACTCACTGTCTTTATGTGTACCTTGCCTTTGTGACTCAAGGTGGCTCACAATTTAAAACAAAAGCAATAGAGATAGAAACATTAAAAAATATCATTAGCGTGTAATTAAATTATCAGTAACACTCATTGAGAGACAAAATAGAAAGCAGTTAAAAAGACAACAATACAGAACCTTAGTAAAAGCCCTTTTTTCAAACACACACCCCGGTACTTTTGAAAGACTGTTAGACTAGAAAATTATTTGCCTTCCTTCCGAAGCACAGTAAGGAGGGGGCATTCTAGTCTATTATCTCTGGACAGAATACCTGGGACATAGGTAGGATGCCTGCCATGGACCAACCTTTGTTTCTGCCATCACTGTCACTTCATTGGTCTTTTCCCTTTGAACCCAAGCTTCACAAAATCTCAGAGCCAGAAGGTAAAGAAAACAGTTGCAGTTGCCCCTTCTCCTTTGTTCTTATCCATGTTTGCTTGCATGCTTGGAAGCCACAAGTCAACAGGTAATGAATGGAAAGAGGGAAACAGAAAGAAAGTCAAGGGGTTGGCAGCAGACGTGCTCTTGCTTGGATGTGGGCCTCATTGATGTTATCCATGGTGCTAACCCTGACCTTCTCTGTCCATCTTCCCTGTCCTAAAGACACATGCCAGAAACATCAAGCTCCTGCCACAATCCCCTTGTTAGCCTTTAAGATGCCACAACATTTTTGTTGTTGTTGTTCTTCATGAAATGTCCAGTAGTTTCAGGCATGAAGTGCTAACTCAGCTTTCAGATTGTATCAATGTTATGTCCAGTAGATTCTGCCATGTAGCGCTTGCTCAGCCCTCAGCTCATATCAACATAAACACTTCACCATGCCTGACACAATGATATACTAAATGAGTATCACCAAAGCACTAAGGGGTCATGGGGAAGTTAAGGGAATGGGGATTATAAGGGACAGTCAACAGACCTCACCATCTAGAACTTGTGGGGTAAAGCAAAACCCCTAAAAATATTGCTCCCAGATTTGCAAATTCCTCTGATTTTTTCTCTCCCCCCTCCCCTCCGCTTTTTTGTAAAGCCCTGACAGTTGAGTTCTAAACAGTTAAATATGAAACTGTCAACAAGGGCCTGTCTTAATAACCAAACTTGAGGCCTTTTATCCTGGAAGATTTATGAAGTAATTTTAAAGAGGCCCAAGCAAACATCTGTCAATAAATTGAATGCCGGCTACAGGATTTACAAGCAAGACAAGAATTTCTCATTAAGTGCACATTAGCACTGTGGGGATCATAAATAGTAAGAGGCCAGGATGCTGAGCCTCTCAAGCTGTCATTAAAACACTATCTAAGAACTAATGAGGAAGTGATGGAAGGGTACTAATGATCCCTCAGGCTCCTTTCATTCTGCGGCGGCGGCAGTGAAAAAGAAGAGCATGCAATCCAAGTCCGCAGCCTGCCACAGCTGAAGCCTTCAGCAGAAAGGTTGCAGGGAACAGTGTCACACAATACAAGGCAGATTCGCCTGCTGCAAACAGCTTTCCAAGTACTATAGCTAGAACTCATCCATGGAAGCTGGTGAAGATGTTATGCAGGAGAGAATCCTAGTAAACAGCCAGAGCAAAGCGGTGACAAAGAAGGAGGGGGCCCACTGGATCCTTACTACCAGTTGGCCCCAGGAGGCAGTGGGAGAAAAGATCAGCACAGACTACTCCAGGAAAGCCCTGTTGCTAATAGATGCCCAAGAGCATCTTTTACTGATGTTGGACGATTATGTCTTCAGACTCTCCAACATTTTACAGATGAAAACCAGGACAGGTGACAAGCTGGAATGTGTCCAGACTAAAATGGTGAAGGGTCTGGAAGCCATGCCCTATGAGGAGAGGCTTAGGGAGCTAGATAGGATTAGCCTGACAAAAAGAAGGTTAAGAGGAGACATCATAGTCATGTTTAAATATTTGAAGAGATGTCATGTTGAAGATGGAGCAAGCTTGTTTTCTTCTGCTCCAAAAACTATGACACAGAGCAATGGATTCAAACTACAGGAAAAGTACAAGTACAAGTTTATTATTACGGCAAAAAGCCAGCAATTACAGGAAAAGAGATTTCATCTAAATATCAGGAAGAACTTCCTGATGGAGCCATTCAACAGTGGAATATGCTGGCTCAGAGTGTGGTGGAGTCACCTTCATTGGAGGTGTTTAAGCAGAGGCTAGATGGACATTTGCTGGGGGTGCTTTAAGCATTTGTTCATACATGGCAGGGGGTTGGACTCAATGGCCATTGTGGTCTCTTCCAACTCTATGGCCCTTTTCGCCTGGCATTTTCCATGCAAAAGAGGGCCTGGAGGATCACACGATTGTGAGGAGCAATCTGCACAATGCACTCACAATTGTGTGATGCTCCAGGGACTGGCAGATACCGTCGTGCACCTTTTCATTTTCAGCTAGAAGCCGAAAATGGTGCATGATCGCGCATTGCTCCTGGGCTCTATGCACACTTACCTGGTGTGCGGAGCCTCTGGAGCTGCACCGGCTGCGCTGTCAAACAACATCAAGAGTGTGACCAAAATGGCAAAATTTATTTATTTAATTTAATTTATTTATGCCAATTCATTGTTAGTAAGAATTCACAAATGTCTTCATAAATGTAAAGGAAGGACTTAAGATGGGGGACACCTTCACTGACAACTCTTTCCATGTGAGATCAGGGAAAAGAGCTATCCTTAGAGCAGACTTAGGAGTATGCATCATGGTCTTTCTTGGTGTGAAGTAATGAGACTGACCAGTGGGGGAATTATCACAAAGTTTCTTGCTGCCAAGATTCAAGCATCACCAGCACTGGAGGAGGCCCAGTGGGTGATGTAGTAGAAATACTCCAGCATGCAGGTATACCGTGTCTTTCGTTGACTACTAAACCTAATATCACAACTATGGCAGCCAATAAAAAAGCATGAGGGATGGATTTTTTCTATTTACCCCAATTTCACACCTGATTGCAAGATAAAGAACACTTTGCCTCAGAATTTCATATACCTGTGAAATTTTCAATAAATTTCATATACATGAAGATCATCTAGTATTATTGTGTATCTTCAAAGTTGTTTCTCACTTATGGTGACCCTAAGAGCAACCCTGTCACAGGCTTTTCTGGGCAAGAGTAGTTTTGCCATTGGCATCTTTTAAGGCTGAAAGTGTGTGACCTGCCCAAGATCACCCACATAACTATTATAATCATGTATACTTTTAAAAAAATTGAGTGGTTCAAAATGTGGACAATATACACAAGCAGAGCAATGGGGAAAATGTGGACAAAATGTGTTTAGTAGGAAAAGTGTGTAAATGAATGTGGACATCACCAAGTGTACCGAAAATGCATATGAATTTCCATGTGGGAAGAAAAGCAAAAATTTCACAACCTGATATGGACAAAAGCTGGGACAGGAATGCTGTGGGATTTGGTAAGAGACAACAAAAAGGAAAGATTTTTTTAAAAAAAATAACAAACAAACAAACATTTTTGTGAGGCCTCTACTGGCCTACCTGAGGAATATTACTCCTCTAGTGTTTGAGATGTACTGATGACACCCTGTTACAGATTCCATGGGATGTGGACTTTAAAATCTACCAGGGTAATGTCCTCTCCATTAGGAGCCCCAATACTATCAAATCTGAAGAGCCTTCTCTCTGCTTTCTGGTGATAAATTTACTTTATGCCATACCCTCCAACACTTCACATACGAAAACTGGGACACATGTATGGCCATCTTTCTTAGGCCCTTTTTGCACCTTACCTGGTCACGGAGACATCCAGTGTGGGTCCTGCATCGGTCCTGCCAGGAGGGGAGTACAACATGAGTGATCCCCTCTGCACTGGATACCTCCAGGATCCAGGAAGCATGATGGTCATGCCTCTTCCTGCTGCAGCGCAGCTGGGTACTGTCCCAGGCTGCACTAGGGCAGGAAGCGCAGTCATTGTGCTTCCAGGGCCTCTGCAAGGAAGATAAGTGCAGGCGTCCAGCATGATGGTGGCACAACCATCAGTTATTGATGGGGAAAACCCATCAATGATATGTAGCGTGATCATACTGCCTGGAGATGGGAGAGGGATGGGACCACACAACATTGTGCATAAGTGTCGTCATGGTCCTGTCCTTCTCCGTCCCTATAGTGGATTGGGAGGGTAGAGCACAAAGGGCCTTAGAGGGTGGTCAAAGTGGCAAAAGCTATTAATGAGGAAGAACATACAAGCTAGGAGAAGCAGCAGCGGTTTTGCTTAAGCCTACTGGGAAGGGCAGGATTCCACTCTCTCCTTTTCTCTCCCCCACTTGCTGAGTTAACTTTCTGGAAATTACTTCTGCATTTTGAACTCATTTTGCACCAAGTGAATTAAGCTGAGGGTGAAGCGGGAAAGTGAGATAGAAAATGTAACATAGGACTGTTCCTGCCAAACCAGGACAATTAGAGGGTATGTTATGATTGCTGTTATCCTTTGGGAGTTCATTGTGATTTTGCTCTTTGCTACATGATTGTTTTGAGTTTATATTTCTTTTATTGTACTTTTTAGTATTTTAATTGCTATATACCCCTTGAACTGTTGCTAAGTCTGGTTCCCAGTGGCATAGAAATATTTTAAACAAAACTTACTGCCCACTGCTAAATCAGACCTGAGGTTCATATATGTTTTCAACATGGTGAAGCTACCACAAATAAATTGTCCCATTGTCTCTTCTTTTTCTGCACAGTGATTTTTAAAATTGTCTTTTCAGTCATATGAGGAAATCTGGTACTTCATTTACATCAGAGAACACCAGCAATTCTCTCCTTTATGGGATACATATCAAAGATCACAGCGCATGAACGGATGCTTTAAAAAGAAACTGGCTTGTCCTAAAATGATAGAGAAAGTCATTTTATGTTCTAGCACATCAAGCAGGAATGTGAAAAACAGACGCAGGGGTTTGGCAACTAGGGAGGGGCAAAATGAGGGCATTATTTCCCCAAATGAGAATTTCTCTCCTCAATGAAAACTTCTTTCAGTCTCCAAATTTCTACAATGGCAGAGAGTAAGGCACTGAAAATTATTCATACCTACAACTGTTACTATGCTCACATCTACAACTCACTATGTTTGCATTCCCTTGGTAACTTTGCTTGTCCCTTTTATTTGGATGCCTAAGTAATATTTCTAAATTCTCAACCAAACTATTTAAGTTACTACAGTAGTAGAAAGTTTGGGAACTGAGGGGACATTTTCATTTGGGGGAAAAAAATTTATTTGGGGGTTGCAATGTCTTCATTTTATCATCTCCCCCCAAATCTACACCCTTGCTATGCCTCAGACTTGAAAGTGGGTTTGCTTTTCTTTAAATGTAATGAATTCCAAATACTGTGAATTTTCAGAATCTGAAATGCAGATTTTTGACATTTCCATATGTAGGTCTGAGAATATTTTCACACGTATTTTTCATTATGTCTCAGATATACACTGACTGTTGCAGCACACACCTGTCATGAAAACCATAGAGAATACACTTGTTGGGAAGCTAGACAAGAACTTTATTATCTGCTTAAAACAGAACAGAACAAGAACTGGAAATTCCTGACTCCATCAAGATGGCAACCAAGTCTGGGCCATGTAATGACAAGTCCTTACAAGGATGCTATTCATATGTAAGCAAACTTAACAAAGAACACAGTGAAATACAGAGGTTAAGTATACCATATGGTAACTCAGAACAAACTACCTAGGCAATAACAAGCCCAACAGTCTCCTCAGCTGTTTGTGGATATGATGTATAAAGTTGGTTCTTAGATCTAAAAGGATAGTTTATAACAGAGTCAGAGGATCTGGGGACCTTTCACAATATACAATTATGATTGAGCAATATTATGATTCCACTGTAACTGTCACTGCAACATTCTATGAAATCCTGAGGTTTGTGGTTTGGTGAGGCACTAGCTCTCTCCAGCTACAAATGCTGAATACCTCTCCTTAAACTGCAAATCCCAACATCCTGTAGGGTGGAACCATGGCACTTAAAGTAGAATCATAGTGCTATGATTGTGCATTATGAAAAGGGCCCTAGACATTCGCCTTACATTCTGCTCCTTCATCAAGCTAAATATATGAAATAACTTCCAGGAATTTTAAAACAATTATTGGGTAAGATTATAGAACATGATATGAGAAATATTTAAAATATCATGAGAATAACAATATGATGACAATACATAATGAGTCATTGCTAAGGTCACTAACAGTAATCGGTGCAACAGACTGCAATTTCCAATTAATATTCTGACTTCTCAGAATCATATGTTCTCCCCATAATTCTGCTATGAATGAAATTCATCAGAATCCTTACTTCAAAGCATCATCCTTAATGACTTTGTTTCTAGAAGAACACCACCACCACTAACCTATTTATGTCAATAATAATAATTATTATTGCTATGTAGTTTCAGTACATTGGAACTCAAGCCAAAGCTGTTGTAAGATCTTTTTTCCTCCTCCCATCTCCTAACAGATGAATTTTAAAACTCTACTTGTGACATTAATAAATATACCTTTCTCAGATTTCTGTCTACAAGGAAATGTAAATCATTGTAATTAAAGTGCCAATAATGTGCACATTTAAAAAATTTAATGTTATATTATTATATAAGTTATCAACAAGTTATTACCCATTTCCCAAACTGACTCTAAAAGATTATAGCTAAAACATTTAAACATGCAACCTCTTAGATGAGGTTATCTATAAACGTTAATGGTCTTTAATTTGTACTTAATTTATACTTCTCCTCATAGAAAATTGCCTCACAAGAATTAAACCTTGGCTCCACCAGTAAAAGCTAATAACGACAGTATACATTTCAAAACTTTTGCCATTAACCTTAACATTATACTGTTGCTGAATCTCCTTTTATTTCCCTAAATCAAGAATAACTTTAGTGACATTGGCACAGAGAAGTATAAAAATATCACTGAGAGTTCAGAATTAATCCACTCTTCAAGATTTAAAATAAAATCTATTATAAAACACCAGCAACTTTTACACCACAAATACATATGCACTTTTATAGTGTTGCGCAACTGGATGTACCTGGATTAAGGAAGAATAGCATTTTCTCCATCTTGACCAGTAAAAGGATCCTTCCCTTCCAGTTACCCCCTCCCCACCTGTCCAGTCCCTTGCTATGTGCACACTGCTGCTTAGCAATAGCATAAATACAAAAGGATGAACAGACTATTAATATTAGGAGCAGAGCATGTTTTAAAATAGAGGAATAGATGCCCAGATGAAGAGGCCAGTGAACTTAAAGCCAGGTAGAAGGTATTCTGGGAACAAACAGATAATATTTTTGCATATACTCCAGTTCTCCCAGTTTGGCAGAGGCAGTCCCAATCAATCCTCTGTCATCCGGCTTCTCCAGTTGCTCTTAAAAGGCCCCAGTCTCTCTCCACCTGCCTGCCACTTTCCTCCTTTGTCTTCGGTTTACTTCAGTTGCTGCAAATTAAGTTCAAAGTACAAAAGTAGTTTGCATTCAATTAACTCAGCAACAGGGTGGAGAGAGGAAGGGGAGGAATTTTACCCCCTTCCTAATAGGTTCAGGCAAAAGGTCAACTGCTGCAGCCTCTCAATAACAATGTTTGCCACCTTGAGCACCCCCTGATGTTGCTTGGTCATATATATTTGCAGTTTCATGTGTGAAATGTTGGAGGATATACTGTTGTGGTTTATTTCTTTAAGAGCAAATCCACAAGCCCTGTCATAAGCAAGTCATGTAAGTATAAAACATCATCATCATCATCATCATCAATCATCATCATCATCAAAAATGGGGCCCTGAGTATCCCAGGCAGTAGCCTGCATTCTTACTAGTTGCCAACATCTAACTTGGGCCACTTCCACCCTACACCGTTATAGTGCTATTATTCCACTATCAACATCCCATGGAATTCTGGGCTTTGTAGTTTATTGAGGCCAAAGAACTCTCTGACTGAGAATTCTCAATGCCCCTCCCTAAACTGCAAACTTCAGGATTCCATAGGACATTGAAAGTGGAATAATAGAACTATCACAGTGTAGTGTGGAAATGGCCTATGCTTGGAGTATAATATTAGAAGTTGATATATATGGACAACGTACATAATTGAGTTTCAACAATTATACCCCATGCATCTGAGAGAGTAGATTGTAATCCATGAATGCTCATGCTCCAAT
Source organism: Ctenosaura bakeri (assembly GCA_948474755.1). NCBI lineage: Eukaryota > Metazoa > Chordata > Lepidosauria > Squamata > Iguanidae > Ctenosaura > Ctenosaura bakeri. The sequence continues at coordinate 28,340 of CAOLHI010002080.1, read as the reverse complement.
AAATATGTTAGTCTCAGATCTGCCACACAACTTCTTGCTTATTTGTTTTGCTGCACCATAGACTACCAAGGTTCAGAGGGAATAGGCTATTGATGCCATTTTCTCAGCTGGATCTTTGAGAACTGTCCAGTTGACTACTGTGAGAAACAGCATGCCAAAACAGCTAGAGCTCTAGTTTTAATCCACAGTGTCATTTCTCATGATCTTATGGCCTATTCAAGATTATATCATAGCCCAAGTAAGGATAGCCCAAGATATTCTGCTTCCAGAAGGGAAGAACAAGATGTTGGCTGCCTCTGTTTTGAGTAGAGGAGCCTACTGGACTGGCCACTGAATTTTCTTTCAATACTTTCAATAGGATATCATCCTGCAACATATCTAAGCGAAGCAGACTGCTTTAGTGGATGCAAAGACAGCTACGTTGCTCCAAAAGTTCTGTATTTCAAGTATGCAGAGTTCACTCACTGCCGCCTAGCAGCGTCTGCCACCTGAAGCAGTTGCTTCACCCTGCCTAATAATAGGGGTGGCCCTGCCTGGGAAAGTCAGACTTTCAACTAAACTCTAGACTGCCAATCCTAGCAATCTACTGCCATAATCTTTCTGATAAACTCCCCCTCCCCATCCCATCTTTCTCTCTTTAGCTAATGCCTGCCTCAGAGTCTCCACAATAACAATGATAAAAAATTCACTATGTAGCTTTTAAGGAGCTTAATGCAAAGACCTTCGGTGTGCACAGTTGTTCTGCTTTTAACTTATTTCTGCAAAGCAGGTATTTTTGAAACCAAGAATTAGAGAAAGTAGCCTCAGGCTAAATTGCAGGGAGTCCCAAATGAGTGTACCCTTTGAGGAGAGAATCAGTGAAGAAGAAAATGAAGATGACAAGGCTGTTGCTTCTTAATAAACATTATCGCATTTCCAGCGTGTATTATTTATTACTTTTCTTTCACTGATTTATGTTCTAAAGCATTTAATCTAATATGTATATCTATATACATATATTTCATTCTGGCTCCCGCCCCCTTTAACAAATCTCGCCTTAAAGCGCCTTCTGTGCTTTAGTGCAGCCAAATTAAAATGTTAATTTCGGCAATTTTCTTCCTCACCCCCCCACCTCCCCATTTCCAGTAAGTCGCAGAAATATGATTACATTAAAGGCTTGTGATTGAATCTTGTTGCGTTATAAGGTTTTCAAATTAAAATAGAGCACCAGATTTAGATCCAACACATTTGTTTGGCATGGTGTTAAGTAAGGCTGCAATTTTATGCACACTTACTTGGGAGGGAGGTGCATGGGAATGGAGTGGGACCTACTTTTGAGCAAGCATGTGGAGCTCAGATAGGCAGCAATGGCAGCTCTGGAGCCCAGTTTCTGGTCCCTGGAACTTATGAGTCTAACTGACTGCTGAACGTTCTAAAATATTTTAAGGGAGAGGGGAAAATGGATGTGGCCAGAAATCTACTTCTGGTTTAAAAACATGGACTTAGTCCTGCATTGAAAAACAGAATAGTAGAATCATAGAGCTGGAAGGGTCTAAAAGGGCCATCTAGTGCAACCCTCTGCCAGGCATAAACATAATCAAAGCATTTCTGGCAGATGGCCATCCAGCTTAGAACCTCCAAAGAAGGAGATTTCATCACTTTCTGAATGTTTATTCTACTACTGAACAGTCAATTTCTTTCTAATGTTTAGGTAGAATCTCTTTCCTTGTCATTTGAATCCTTAGTCTCTGGAGAGCTAAAAAATACGTTTGCGCCATCTTCTACAGGGCATCTCTTAACGTACTTAAATATGGCTATTTTATCACTTCTCAGGCCATTTCCACACTAGACTGTTAGAGCGCTATTATTCCACTTGCAACATCCTATGGAATCCTGGGGTTTGTACTGCAAACCCCAGGATTCTATAGGATGTTGCAAGTGGGAATAATAGCGCTATAACAGTCTAGTGCAGAAACAGCCTCAGTCTTCTCTTCTCCAAACTCAGCATACCCAACTGCCTAAGCCACTCCTTATAGGGCTTGGTTTTCAGACCTTTTACGATCTTGGTCACCCTCCCCTGAAGAAGACATCAATTTTATGCTGAGAGTTATGTGATAACTGTGTATGAGAAGGTTGGAACATTGTGCAAGAGAAGGTGCAACCAAATGTGATATGCAGCATTGCAAATAATCAATACCTATCAGGATACACAATTCACATTTGTATTTGCAATGTATTATGGCACCACATCAGCCATGGCACCTTAAATTCAACTCTGCTTCCACAATCTTTAGCTGCATACAGATGTTACACCATGGCCAAAATGTACAGCCACATGGGTAGAGATAATGATAGGATGCCAGCTATGTTTTTTAATGTTAAGCAAATTAGGAGAGTGTTCTATTTTAACTTGCTGAAAAGATGAATTGTCAGTCCTAGCAGCTTTCACTCTCTTCTTTGGCCAAGAAAAAGGTTGTCCAGAGAGTATGGAGGGGTCAAGAGTTATAAAAGCAGGCTTGAGAGCTGCATATGGCCATAAATGTAGACTCGGAGACAACTGGGCTGCACATTTATGATAACTTGTTGTAACTCTCACTTTTGCAAAAACAGCCTAGACAGAAAAGAAAAATTGGTTGTGTACATGTTTCACTTCCTGAGGCTATTGTGAAGTGCTTATTTTCATTGAAATCAAATTTCTGATGCTGTGATACCATTCACAGAAGAAAAAGTGTGCATAGAACCATGCATACATTTGTAAAATGAATGTAACTAAAAATATGTATATGTGAAAACAGCACTGAAACAGCTGTTAATCCACAAAGCGGGGGGGGGGGGAATAATAGTGCATACACTGGGAGAAAGATGCACAAAATGCGTATTTCAGAAAAATGTTTAACAAAATAATGCATAGATCCTTAGAGGAAAAATTTTCACAAGCAAATAAAGACTTTACATGAGTGAAGAATACAGTGAGATTCTGAGAAACACAACAAAAATGAAACAGACTTTCATATCCTGACTGAAGAATTTTCTTTCCGTAGAAGCAATTTGGGCACTTGGGCACACAGATTTGGTAGGCACACTGATTTCAAGGGGCATGTCCAATTTTTCCCATTGAAAGTAGTAAGACGTTAAAATGTTCAGCTTTGGCTGGAATTTGATTGCTCATATAGCATCATCAATTAATTAATTAAATTGAAATAAGGTTGCATTTTACTCAAATATCAGTTCCTTTTGAGATATGGAAGGAATTATGAGATAATTTGCAATTTAATAAACAAAAGCTGCCATGCTCTGTTAGAAAGGTCATCCTTCATGCTCCCGTTTTCATTTCCAATTTCAGTAATACACTAGAAGCAAAAGGCCTTAAAAAAAAAAAAAACCAAGAAAACTGGCTTACTCTGAACTTTTGGCCCCACTAATTAAAATTTACCTTAAATGAATAAAACTGGCAACTACTGACTAATCAGTAAGGCATTGGTTGATTAAACCACCAATTAAATGTATGAAAATTTTCACCTCCAGACAATCTTTGATCAAGTTGAATGTAGCACTAAGTATGAAAGGTCAGTAACAAAAAGATGCGGGTGGAGATGTTCACTGGACAAAGAGTTTTGACTCTAAAAAGCAGACTCTTATGCACTGATAGAGAAAGAGAGCTGTCTAATTCAAAAAGGTATGGAAGAGAGAATGCTGTTGAAGGGGCTAGAATAAAAGAAATTAGCAGAGGAGGGTGAACTATGTGTTTTTTTGGCAGAGTGAGATTGTAATGGGGTGGTTTCACAAAGCCGAAGCAGTCAAGCAAACAAGCAAGCTATCAAAGCCCTAGATAAGAATTTTCTAGGCCCTACACTGGGGGGGGGGAGAGAGAGAGAGAGAGAGAGAGAGAGAGGTGACCAGTGAATTCTCCTCACTAGCAAAATAGAAGCCACTAGCCATCCTTGAGGATGAATCCACGTCAGGCAGCAGATGTTGTGGGATGGCAGGTAGACACATCAAACTTTCCCGCACAGTCTGTCTTTTGCCCTCTAAGTTAGCTTGCTGCTCTTTGGTACAACAAAGAACACTGTCCCATCACCAATCTTGAATAAAAATTCAACTGCCAGTCTTGTCGTCTTACGTACATGGAACAAGAGAAAGGCATGATCTTGTCAGACAGCCAAATGTCTTGAGGTAGACCTCTTTGAGCATTTTAGCTCTAGATGCTGACAGATGAAGGAAAAGAAGGGACCTCACCATAATAGTAGAATGGGTGTTGCGAAGGCTAAAATGATTGCAAGGCTAAGATGACACCACGGGCATGTGATCTGGGGATAGGGCAGATAGGGTGAATTCAGGAATTTTCCTTGGGGAATCTTCTGTCCAGTTTGAAGGAATCTTTTCTATCCTCCACAATATAATTCATTCAGTTCAGCAGGACCCACTGAGACTCCATGTAGCATGTTTCAAGAGACAGACGAGATGCTATGGGAAAGACGATGTAGAGAATTCCATCAGCCTGGCTGTATGCACCTAATACTGAACCCAACATAGTGATAGGATAATGCGAGAGGTCATAAGGGACAAATATGACATAAGGCATGGATAAGATTTCAACAACTGAAGAGGTACAGCTGATTTTTGGGTAGGTGTTCCTTTACACAAATGTTAAATTTCCACAAAGAAAAGAGTAGTTATAGAGGTGTTTAGCTTAGAGGCCCCTCCCTAAACAGCAAACCATAGGATTTCCATAAAAAACCATAGGATTTCCATAGGATGTTGAAAGTGGAATAATAGCACTATAACAGTCTAGTGCGGAAATGGCCTCAGCCTTCCATCCTTCTGTAGGTCGTTAAAATGAGTACCCAGCTAGTTTGTTGGGGGCAATCAGCTAAACACATTGTAAACTGCTTCGGAAGTGCTTAGCACTGATAAACAGTATAGAAATGTACCTGCTATTGCTATTGTTCAGGGGGAGGGGGAGGCAAATAGCAAAGAGTGTTTAAGTCCTCTCACAAAATCTATGACAGAAGGAGGGGACAGTATGAAGTTGTATTTTAAAAGATTTCTTTTTTCAGACTTGGAGATGTTTATATACTTCATATAAATATTGGAAGTCAGTCCCTCCTCCTCGCAGCCCAGCAATGGGACTGGCACTGTGTTTACAAATGCTTAATAAGTGCTCTCCTGGAGTGCAGCCAAGATTAGCAAAACCCCACAGGATAAAGTCCACAAAGAGCCTGGCAGTCTTAAGCAAGGCAAGCAATCCTCTCTGTCTCGACGTGTATCTCTGCCTCTGTTGTCCTGTCATAGACTCTAATTAAACAGTTATTTGTGTCATCCAGAATCTAGTTCCATTATTAGTCTGACAAAATCTAAACCATCTGCAGCTAGGGATGAGAGAAAGCTCTCCAATTCAATTTCACTGCATTTTGCAAAACCCTGCCTGCATGCACATCCTTTCAATTAGGTTGCAAGACTCGGGACAGGATCCTATGGAGGTAAACCATCTGCATAATGGATGTACCCACATTGGTTTTATTTTCCTACTGCTCATGTGCGCAGGCATCCAGTGCCTTAATGCACAAGCAGATGTCGGATTTCTCCTTATGAAATGATGAACAGGGCGACCCAGCAGAATTACTCTTTTAGCTTTCAATTGGATTTTTTGCCTTGGTTCTGTCTTCCTGTATTGAAGTTTGTACACATTTTACCCATGTATTCCCCCAAAGCATGCATTTTTTCCAATCACTTTCCCTACTGTACATACTTTTACATTCAATTTTCCCTCCTAAATGTGTGTTTGTGTGATTTTTTTTTCCAACTCTAGACATTTTTAACGATTTGCATTTTTAAGATGAATTCTTTGGTATTTTATGCCATGGAAATGAACCCCAAGCTTTGCAAATGTGAGAATTTGTGAAGCAGTGCATTTTTGCCTTGCAACAGTTTTAAGAGATGTGAAAATGACTTTTATTATTATTTAGAAATTTTACAAAAACAACAACTACAAACTTTCCATCCCTAATTGCAGCTACAGGTTTCTCATAAGCCACAGGCTTTCAAATACATGTGAAATGGTACTTATTTGGTGGGAAATGCCATCAGCCAACTGCTCACCAACTTGTTACATGTTCTTCTGATCAGGTCTCTGTTAGGACAACTCAGTGTATAAACAGAGATAACTCAGTTCATAAACAGATCTGTCCTTCATTAACCCAGTAAAATGCTTTTAAGACTCCACAAGTCTAGCTCGGCCAGAGTAAGTACCAGCTGGCCCTGATACGTTGTATGGTGGACTGCTTGAAATATGTGCTTCCAGCTACTTCAGATACCAAACATGGGGATGGACAGGGTATATCTTTGACATACAGAATTCCATGGTCCTTTTGCTCTTGTGCCATTTTCTCACTAGACACCATTAGCGTGTTATGTTACAATCCTGGCATTGCCACTCACGCGATGGTAGCAGGTTAGGAATGCTGTTTTCTGCACCCTTCCACCTTCAGTGGATGAATAGCAGAATTGTCACTAGTGTTTCTTCTGCACTATAATGTCCTTGGACACTCCCTTTCCTCATCTTCAACCTGCCCCACTACTACCGATTGGTCTTTTCTTCCCTTTTGAAGCTGTACTAGCATAACACTGTTATAAGCACACAACAAGCTAGTACACTATTGCATTTTCATGCTATAATAATTAAAAATATATTAAAAAATAAAAAGTTTTAATGCAAAGGATAACTTTAAACATGGAGAGGTGACAGATTTTAAAGTTACCATACCATGGGAGTTGGGGAGGGAGGGACAAGCTGGGAATACCCACAACCCACCCACCGCTGGATCTGTGTCAACAGGAAGTGCTATCAAGCACTATTATGGTACCACACAGAGCTGGTTGATGGAATTGAAGTGCTAAAAGAGGCACTTAACAGACTTTTTTTCCCCTGGAAATAGTATAAGGTGCTTCCGCAATACTTGGGGACAGCAGCTGGATAGTGATGATGTCATGCAGTAGCACATCTCCTGGACAGGTAACAACCCATTGCTATGGCAAGATAGCCATGTTGTACAGAAATGGCCTTAGTTCCATATTGGACCATCTGTGAATTTAGACCTGTATTATAAGACAAATTAAATAAACATGTAGAAAAATCTAAAATTTCAAGTAAGGAAATACTTTCCAATCTTATAAAACAGTAGTAAAATGAAGCCATGACACAAATGTTTATGATTTATTACAGACATACAGTTTGACTTTCCAGTTGCAAAGTTTGGGATTTTCTATAATAACATTCTAGCCACCAAACCTACTTATCAAATCTGTCCTGTAGGCTGTGCCATCTACATTCTGGTTTATTTATTTATTTTGTTTTTAACCAAACATGAAATAAAATAAAATAAAAATATAAAATCAGAAAGTTGAAAACGCACCCTATTCCGTAACGCCAATCAAGCAAGTTTGAACAATTCATCATATTGTGCATAATTGATTCTGTCTTATGATAACTGTGTGTACCTTTTCTCTTTTCTTTCTCTTCTCCTCATTTTTAATTTTATTTTCATTTTCCTTTTGCAAAACATAATGTAGAAACAGAGCAATACGAAGCACTGAAGGGCTTCTCATTTCCCTAGCCCTTTGAAATCTCATTCAACAACCCTCTTCCACTTTTAAAGATTTGAATAGGCAATGACCACATACTTTCAAGTGTACCTTCTCAGCAATATGGGCTGGAAACATGATTTCTTGCCATTAAAATCTGAGATTCTCAACAACATTAACTGTTTTCCCATGAGCATTCTTCATGTTTTCTCCTATCTTGAAGAAAAATAAACCACAATCTATATGAAGCTCTTGTTATAATATCTGCAATGCTCATAACAATTTTTTTTTTTTTTAAACACTTTTGGCCAAATGTAGTACTTTTTTCCTGAAAATCTGCTGTTGTCCAGTAAATATACAACTTGGTTACTAACTATGCCTGCTGTAGAATGATACCTTTGTGGACACTAAAAACAATTTAATGGTGTGTCATAGTAGCAATTCACTCTGCTAATAGCCCAGCTCAATAATACTCCATTGCATAAACCTCCTTCAGACTTCTGACAAATAAATTCACCTTTATGCACTCTGCAGCAAGCTCCATTTCACTAACAAATATATTTCTCCCTTATCCCTACAAATAAACATCCAGCATCTTACTTTTACATTGGCTGCCTCTCTGGATGAGGTTAGGGAGGCTGTATTTCTACCACGTATCACCTTTCTCCATCATAGCCTTAGAGACAATCAGTTTTGAGCCAGTGCATCAAATCATAATGGGATGAAGGAGGGAGGGGAAGGAATAAAAACCTGGGGAAAAAATATGTGGTGTGATTTGATGCATTTCACAAGCAACCATAACAGCTGCGAAAAGTTTAAATACTCTGTATGTGCAAGTGGCATTAAATAAATGTTTATAGGCTTGCTTCTGCAAGCATAAGCATTTGGAGAAGCACAAACATCAGGGGAGTTGTTGATCTTGTTCTTCCTTCCAGTTACACCATGATGATACAAACCTTGCTGCCACTTAGGTATTGGAAAGAATATTTAAAAATATTTCAAAAAAGGTCAAAAATCATGACAAACCCTGATGAGAAGAATCACGCACTGATAAGAATCTTGACAGTTTGGGACTTATTCATATGTGGTTGTTTTGCAAAGAAAACAGCATTTTCTGCAAAGGAAACAGCATTTTTTGCATTGAAAATAATATTTCAATGCAAAAATATTAATTACTGCATGGAAAATTGAGTTTGAATTGAGTTTGAACACTCCATGCTCTCCATGCTGCTGTAACTGAAAACCTGCTTCCACCTCTCCTTCTGTGCTCTCCAAGCCTGCTCATTGGTGCAGGGTCTTTGACCCCCCCCCCGCAAGCAGATTTTCAAGCAATGAATAATGAGAGGAGACGGAAGTCCATTTGCATGATATCTGATTTCGCCCTGGATGTGAGTAGGCTTTGCCACATGATTTGAAGGGTGACAGTTGTGTAGGACAGCCAGTGTGGTGTAGTGGTTTGAGCTTTGGGCTACAACCCTGGAGACCAGGGTTTGATTCCCCTTTTGGCCATGGAAATCCATTGGGTGACCTTGGGTACATCACATTCTTTCAACCCCAGAAAACCCTGTGATAGGTTCATCTTGAGGTCATCCTAAGTCAGAAATAATTTGAAGCACACAACAACAAGCAGAGTAAGATTTCACTGTAAAACAAAACAAAACCGAACCAAACCCCTGATATCGTTTTCTTCTGCATTCAAATGGCTTTATATCTCAAGTTCTTGCCATCCCAAATATGAAGAAATGTAAGAATTTTGCTAAATTCTAAAAAAAAAAAAAAATACTGAAATGAAATTCTCACCCATTTGTATTATTCATATTCATCGGGGCAACTATTTCCAATGTGGTGAAACCATGTTGAACTTGGATACCATATGCATACCCCTCAGGGAAAGAAAAGGACATGGTGACCCTAATTCAGCACTAATGTAATCACTAGTGATTCAATCCCAGACTTTTAAGAGCTGAGGACTTAAAAGCTCCTGGCTGGAGGATCAAATCTTTCATTTTCAGTTTCTTCTACATTGGAGTCTCTTCAATTCCAATTTTGTTTCATTCTGAATATGAAGAAACGTGTGCATTTTGGAAAATTCCCATCAAAATCAGATAAATGCAAAATTCTCCCCTCTTCTTATTATGCTGTATGTTTCCCTGCCCACTATCCAAGTCAATAATACTTGGGGGATTTGTGAAGGCCCTGGATTCACAATAGCTAGGAAACTTGTTATTGAGGAATCTTAGCATAACGCCTAAATTAGTTCTCCACCTTCACATCGACACCCAGATGACTCTGTAGACAAGAAGCACTAAGGAACTACCTCACAGGGCTGTCTGAAGAATAAGTGAGATAAGAACTGTAAAGTATTCTTTAAAATGAGGGTAATCGTAATAATATAACCTCAACAACAATAAAAGCATCCTGCAGCTTTAAGGCACACTCAGGATGACAGCCAAAAAGGGGCTCTTTTTTCTTTCATTTCTCCCCCCTTCATTTTTTTTTTGGTAGCAGAAACTATTTGTATCGAAGATCATGAGCAAATAAGTGCATCATGACAATTTCGAGCATCTTTTATGATTTGATTGTCAGTAACGAGGCCCACAGGAGAGTGATAAATGTGCAGCATGAAAAAATATCTATTTCACTTAGATCACAAATTATGCAACTCTGTGCTTGATAGTACTCGGCAAAATACAAATGTAGCTAAATGGGGTTGAAATTGTTGCTCTTTGCCTAAGACACAGGTAATATCGCCAGGGGTCCTGTCTTTAGATATTTATAACAGATAAGAGTTTAAGTAATAGTAGCAGTAATACAAAATTACCTTTAAACATTGAAAACATTCTTACTTTGTTACAAGGTGTAATTTAGACTTTTTCTCTCTAATGGCTTATGTACTGAAAATGATACACTAATGCAATTTTTCAAATTTCGTTACCTTCCTTTTTTTGCCCATGTTGTAAAATTATATGCTCCTTTTCTTCCTTGTTTGTCACTTTTCAAATTCCTTTTAATGCCATCTTCTGAGAGTTCCATAATCTCACTCCTTGTCATTGAAGCTTCATGATTTTTTTTAAAATATACAACCTATCTCAAAGTTAGCTCTGATAAAGGAAATGGGGAAAACACAGCAACCAAGATCCTATCTGAAGCTGGAGGAGCATAAAGTTGTTGTTTTGTTTGGTGGAAGTGGGGGCAGCTTGGCTCAGTTTTCATTTGGCAGCTTTAGCATAACCTGGCAAAACCATTTTGTAAGGAAGTACTAGACATTTCCTTGTAGCATGAAAAAAAAAAAAAAAGGCAGTTACATTACTGTAATATACCCTCCAACGCTCCTCAGATGAAAATTGGAGCATATGTGGCCAAACAACATTAGTATGTGATCAAAATAGCGAAGTTATTAATGCCGAAAAACACACAAGCTAGGAAAGCCTGCAGCAGTTTGCTTTTGCCTACACTTACTGGGAAGGGCAGGATTCCATACCCTCCTTTCCCCCTCCCCCTTGCTGAGTTAATTGAATACAAAATACTTTCAGTTTGTAGCAACTGAAGTAATCTGAGGTTAAAGAGGGAAAGTGGGAAGAAGAGAAAGAAACTGGGACATTTTGAAAGGATATGAAATAGTGGGACAACAGAGGATTAACTGGGATTATTCCTGCCAGATTAAGACAGTTGGAAGAAACGCTATAACTCTGTTTATGAAGGTCCAAGTTTATTCTTATTTACCAGTTCATTGCCTGAAATCTTCCATATGCTCACAAAGTACTACCGAAAAAACATTCACACACAAATGGAAGCAAGATGAATATAATCAAGAGGGAAGAGAGTTACATGGTGCCACCCCACTTTCCTTATTTATGTCTTCACCCAGCACCAGTAAAATTCAGCTATGTCATTCCTCAAAAATTTTCTTGAATAAGAAAAAACGTATTAACCACTGTTTGAAAAACAGCAAGTAGTCGAGGTAACTAGATAGCTGCCTACCTTCAGTTGATAGGAAAAACTCCAGACAAAGTTCTCCTTAAAAGTTCAAAGGCTGGACCACCACTGAAAAAAAATCCTATCTCACAAATCTAAATCTGCCCCATAAGGTCTCAATGCAATTGCCGGTCACAACTAAAACAGACCCACTGAAACAAAGAGAACTACGTCTATACTCATATAACTTTCATTGATTCACTAGATCTACTGTAGTTGGGACTAACATCTGGGTTTACAAATATATTTTTATAACAAGTCACATATCTGAGTAGCATACAGCTGCAGTGGTTTTATCAGTTTTTGCTATGATGCCCTATGATTCTAGGTTAAAATTCCAGTGTGTACCACAGGCATCTGTCATCCAGGTTATAGCAAAGTGGCTGTATCTTGTAGCTTTCAGCAAGTGATTTACCCCACTTCAGACTGTGAATGTAGAAGATAATTCTAAAATAATCTAAGATAATGGTGAATTTGGAAGTTAATCTATGATGGTGGGTGAGAGAAATTAAGGTATGTGGGTGCAGAAAGCCTCAACGTAACTGACTGTTTCTGCAAGAGTTCAGCAATTCTAACAGATATATAGGCTTCTTTGCAGGCCTGGTGGTAAGGAGATGGTGTGAGGCCAGTGGGAGCCGTGATAGCAACACAACCACTTAGTTTTGGATGAAAAATGACCACAACTTTATTACTGTTAACCACTGTATAGGTTGGCCTGGCATGAGGCACAGGATGCAATGATAAAATCCAGCAACTAAACCAGTGGCGGAGCTTGGAGTGTGTGGAGATTGAGAGGGAGGGAAAGGGGCTATGGCAGGAAGAGCATGGCCACTGTGCATGGGGCATGGCCAGGGTGCGTGGGAGCGAGGCTACAGGCTGGGATGCCCAAAAAACACTGCCACCCAGGGCAAATCCCCCCGCCCCCATGCAACTGATTAAACCCAATGCATTAAATCCAATCCAAACTCCTGACCCAAAGCAGATGGTAATCATGGGCCTCCAGTGCTTTGTGGTTCCTTACCCTAGGTAAGTCTGAAGGTTCCTATTTGCACAGTATGCCTACTGCAGAGGATGCAGCTTATAACTATTTCAGATAACAACAACAACAACAAAAAGCACTGTGGCCTGATGCACCGAACATCAGGCTCCCTTTTATCTGAAAAACTTGTTCTTTTGCCTTTAGTTTGGTGGGTAGAAAACATATACTCAGTCTTCGTAGAAAGTCAATCTTAGTTGTTTTGCAAAGGGTGTTTTTTTCCACTATAAAGTCTGAAGCACAGGTGTTCTGAACAAAAAGAAGAAAGAAAAAAGATGTTAAATCAGCCCTGATGGCTTCAGAGAGAGTCACCTGGATCCTCTGCTTTTATGAACAAAAGCAGGTGTCAAAATAAAGACATGTCCACTGAATTACCATTCTTTAGACCCTGCCCAGAAAGGTTCAGATTGCATTATCTGTTGCACAATACAGCAAATCACAATAGCAAATTGTAATAGCAAAAGGCAAAGACAGACAAACTGACCAGCTTTTCAGTTAAGTACTCTCAGTTCTGCTCACTTTCTCTTCTTTCATCTATTTGTCAAGTTTTCTTATGGTCAACATAGCTTCCCTTGCATTTCAGTGTTTATGCCGATTTCAGTAAAACAGAGAATAAGCATTTCAACACAGAAACCCTACAATACAGTAAGGGATTAATTTGTAAAACACAATTGGGAAGGAGCGTATTCCATTTCAGTTTGATCCTGTGTGACCTAGTTGATCAGATAACATGATCTCAGCTGCTATTTTTAGTAGAAGGCAAAAAAAAAAAAAGTATGAATACATGTTCTCATAACATTGGCTACATCTGTTTGAAATAGTATGGAAGTAAATGTTGTAACAGGATGATTGGCAACTCATGGCCTCCAGGTCAGATCTCGCCCATGGGTTTCTGCTGTTTGGCCCAACTAACCAAAAATAATAATCTCTGGTGTGTCAAGGTTAGCTGGGGCTAATGTCTCACAAGAACTAGGGGTCTGCAAAAGCCTTCTAGTAATGAAGTAGTGACAAGTGCAACAAGCCAAAGTGAAAAGAAGCCAGCAACAATGCCAAACCCACCACATATGAAACTGTTTGGGGAGGAAGAGGGGAGGCCTGCTGCCTTGGTGAATGTTTCAGCAATAATGCATTACTGGTCGTATTTGTATACCCATACCTCCAGTATGCAGTCATCACATTACCAAATGGTGGAAATGCATTGGAGGAACTTGACCAGCTGCCAGCTATGGACAATTCTTAGACAGGATGCCCTTACTGAAATTCTTATGATGGCCTTTAACCCTCCTTCATACTGCCCATTCACTTAGCCAGTCCTTTTATGCTCAGAATCATAAGTCCCTTTCTTTCTTTTCCAGAAGAAACAAAGAGAATGATAGAAGTTGCTATTCTTTGTCTCAGCTGCTGCCACTGTCCACTCACTTAGAGAAAGCAGTTGAAAAGGTAGCAAAAGGGTACAGCAGCAGCATGGCTATGAGAGGACCTCAGTTGATGCCACATAATTTCAGTCCCAGATGCCAATTCTGACCTAAAGCTCAGGTGGCAGGAAAAATGAAGGGGATAAGCCAAAGACAATGCCAAAAAGGTAAGCTTTGAGGAGATGTTTAAAGGAAGGAATATAGTGATGCCATGTAAATTGTTCTGTGATGCAGTTCCATGGACTGAGATTACAGTGGCCAAAGCTGTCTTGGGGATCTGGAGACTTTTGGTCTGCTGAGGATTGTAGAAGTGAGGACTCAAGATAAAAGGGAAGGAAGAAAGATAGAGAGAACCAAACAGAACTATATTAAAAATTTCTCCATTAGTATGCATAATCATATCTATTGTTGCATCTTTTATAACTCTGCAAATACATCTGTGTTAGGGATGTAATCTTTGCAATCTTTGCCAACAAGATGTATTAGTCCCACAGTTTTCTCCGACTACAAGAGACTCCTCAAGAACTGAAGTTTTCAAGAAGTATTCATAGGTCAAAACTGCACTAAAAAAATGTTCGTGGGTTTAGTGTGTTTTTTTTTAAATGAAAAATGGGAAATTTGTTTTTGCATAGAAAAATGGGATTTTTACATAGAGAAATTAATCTTTCTGTACAAAAGCATTCACCTTTTCTTCGCAAACACAGGATTCCAGCACAGAAAATTCAAAAATTTTGCACAAAAAAACCCATATGGCAACCTGTGCTCAGAAATACAATAGTGAAAAATCTCATTGCACCCAAGGTTCTCTCATCTCCATCTCCTAATACTTGGGAAACCACCTTTTCATCAGTGATTTGAATAGGTGCAAATATTATTTCCATTTTAAAATCATAAATGAATAATTTGGTTTGTCATGGCAAGGGACAAAGAATTTCCAGGATAGTGAGTGAAGTTTAACTACCAGATGAACACAGATAACCAAGTGAGGAAAAAATGTTGTTGTTGTTTTTGTAGTGAAGATCCATCTTCTCTCAACAGAGATGGGTACTCAGAAATTGTATTGGAATTAACAAGAATGTGCTCAATCTCTCCACGCGGGCAAAGCCAAAGATAGTTTAAATTTTTGTACACAACCCACCAGTCATGCATTCTTTTTTACCCAGCCATTTATGGTAAAATATTTGCTGCTTTCCCTTTTATTAGTTAGCTAAGGGATAAGCAGCAAAGTTAACACGAACTGTAAAATAACTCAGTCATTTGACAACGAACTGCAGACGTCTTCATCTGTCTATTAACATACCTACAGAGACTTCACTGCCACAGTCATCTGTCTATGCAGAGATTAGGGATATGTGGAGGAGACATGGTAATCAAGAACCTGGTGAATGCAACTAAACCTTGAGAATATCATCATTCATTCTGAAATGTGGCAAACCATCATGATGGGAGATAAAAATGTAGGAGCAGTTTCTCCTATCAGGCAGGAGGAGAGCTTGTCCTTATCCTTCACTAGACTTCTAAGGATGAATACAAAGGTCCTTCACTGAGTGTCAGAACACACTGTACATGGAACCATTCATTAAAGTACTCGTTCTCACCAGAGGTGACAACAAAGCAACCACACAGCCAAACTCTTTTTTCTTTTAAAGGGATGTGTGACCTAAATTCTTCTGGCTGCACACTGGTAGACCAATCATCCTACCAGAGGAGTACATGCACATCACTGCT
Source organism: Ctenosaura bakeri (assembly GCA_948474755.1). Taxonomy (NCBI): domain Eukaryota; kingdom Metazoa; phylum Chordata; class Lepidosauria; order Squamata; family Iguanidae; genus Ctenosaura; species Ctenosaura bakeri. The sequence continues at coordinate 12,626 of CAOLHI010002080.1, read as the reverse complement.
TGTTAAATGCTCATCTCAATTTACCCTAACAAGTTGCTAAATATGCCACTGCTTTAATTATAGTCCCCATATACTAACATATGTAGTAGTCCACACATTTACTCCCTGAGGTCCAAGGTACCTGACTCATTTTAGAAAATGCTGAAGTCACTGGGTTTGATCCAACAGCAGAGACCTGTCTGGGGTAGAGGAAGTGAACGGAGTAGTGATTTTCATGGAATTCTTCCTTGCAACAATTCCACCCCCACGCCCAAAACATCTGAAAAACTGGTAAAGAGGTTTACAGAAGTCTTTGGGAAAACATAGGAAATTACGCTAGAAGATAAAGAGAGAATCAGTGAAGATTACTTCTTTTCTGTCTCTAGCACACTGGCAGGCATCTTCCAGGGCTAGGTGGACCACAAGAGATTCCTTTAGAAGACGTCATGACGTGCACCATTACCAAACATGCCATTGTCACAGCTGCCACCAAAATTGATTAGCAACATCTTCCTTCCCTCTCTCCCTCTTTCTCTTTTTCTTGTGGAAATTCTCCTTGAACTAAGTGAACAAAATGCTTTCACCATTTTACGAACTATCCGTATTCATTTTATTTATTTGTGAAATTGGCTCTTTTTTCGACATTGTTCTCAAAGTTGACAATAAGGACAATAAAACAGAAAGTTACATCATGGAGAATACAGTCACTATATTTTCAGCCATAGAAGAATTGATATCTATGACCTGTGGAATACCAATGAGTCTTCGAACAATAGAGGAGGCAACATGTGCCAAGTGTTCCAAAAGGAAACCCAGCTGAGCACTTTATAGATGAAGGATCAAAAAGACCAGATAAGATAAAAGCATTTTCATAGACCTCTTAAAAAGGCCTGCCTAAATCGATTTCACTCAGCATAGATGGGTAGCCATAACTCAAGGGTAGGAAACTCTTGACCTCCCAAATGTTTTGGATTACTACACCCAGCATTTCTGTTCATTGGTTATACTAGGTGGGGCTATTGAGAGTTGTAACATCTGGGGGGTCCATGCCTGCCCCCCCATTATTGCAGAAGCCTAAATTCTAGAGGCATTCAAGAAAGAGCCCCATATTCCTGCAGAGCTCAGCACAAATCTTGTCAATGATGCCAATCTAAGTACAGTAATTGTTTATTCCCACTCAGGGAAAATGCTATCACAAAAGCAGGTTTAGCATACTCTGCAACATTCACAGATGAAAATCAAGACACAGGAGGCCAGGCCACATCACAGTGTGGTCAAAATGGCAAAGTTATTAGTGAGAAGAACACTAAAGCTAAGATAGGCTGCAGCAGTTTGCTTCTAACTGAGTCTACAGGGAAGGGCAAGATTCCATGTCTTCCTTTTATCTTTCATCTGCTGAACTGAGTACAAACTACTTTTGCACTTTGACCTTAGTCAGAATGGAAGACAAAGGTGGAAAGTGGAATGAAGCAAAAGATAAACTGGGACATTTTAGAAGCAGATGATAAAGTGGGAAAACAGAGGATGAATTGGGACCATTCTTGCCAAACCAAGACAGTTGGAGGGTATAATTTAGGCTTCTCTGCAAGAGATAATGATGTAACAACCTCTTCAGCCTGGCTTGTGAAGATGAGCCCTGGGAGAATGATTCCATCAGTAACATTTATTACACTTCGCATTGTTGAACTGGGGTGTCTATCTGGCATTGCCCATGTCTAGCATGTACACACTCTGATAGCAAATCTGTGAGTCAGGCTGTTTGTAACAAGTACAGACACTCCAGAACTGAAAACACATCACTCGTGAATTTTAAATTTTAAATACAGATCTGTATCTTTGTGTATGTTTGTCGGTGGGCCATTAGACTCCTTTTTGTTTTCCAGCCCCCTTCTCCTGTTCATTAGGGTAGGAAGGAAGCCAAAACATTCTAACAATTTATATTTCCACTATTAAAAAAAAAAATTAACAAAAACACTCTCCCTTATTCACTTACATTACTATCCTCAGTGTACAGGACTTCCTTCCAGATAGTGAATATTACATATGTCTGTGTAGCAGCGTCTGCTTTCATCATCTTTAGTATATTGTGTCTGGGCTCCAATGCTCGTGGCGACTGTAGTCTGCCTCAGAGAGTTTATGGGTTGTGGGTTCCAGAACAACACACCAATCTGTTTTATGTTGTTAAAAGCTTAAGCATATTGAAACCATGTCCAGAAAAGCAGCAGCAATGCACCATTTCTGTGCCTTTGATGATTTCTCAATGAACAGATGCTGTTTTGTACCGCTGAGCCATCTCAGACATCTATTGGCTACTCTAACTGGCATTTAGTTCAATATGGTCTACATAATTATACATAAGAACATAAGAGCCATGCTGGATCTAACCAAACACTATCTAGCCTAGCATTCTGCTCACACAGAGGCCAATTAGCTACCTACGAGAAGCCCAAAAGCATGGCCTAAGAGCAACAACATTTTTTCTGTTCAATTTTCCCAGGTACCAACATTCAGACACACATTATCTTTGCTACCCTCATTTTCTCTCTCTTTCTTTCCCTTCATCATGATTAGTAGCCACCACTAGGTTGCTACTTCAGAATCATCCTAGGCCCTGAGGTTTCTGGGCCAAAACCTAAGGATGTCCCCTAGAAATGTCATTAAGTGTTGGGGTGGGGCAGGAAGGAGGGACATATTTTCATATAGGAAAATTTAGACAAATCTTAGCTAAAAGCGCTGTTCCCAGAGAAAGGTGACTTGATGGGATTATTCCTTCTTGTTTACTTAGGGAGATGAAATGAGGGACATTTAATCTACCCTGCTTGCTTTTAGACAAAAAGTGGATGCAAAGCAGAGTGGAAGGGGAACCCTGGCAATACAACAATGGGAAGGGATTTAACCCAATTAAGTAAAAGCAGAGACTGCCTGGGGAGTCTTTGAAAGATGCAGCAACAAACCAAATAAGTTTGAAAATTGTAACAAGCAGCCGTTCTGTTAGATGTGCTGGAGCCCTTTCCTCTTGCCTGGAACTGAACCCACCAAAACTGGAGAATTTGTACCCTTGTCGTCCACCTGGAAATGAACAATGAAAAGTGGAGATTCAGGGCAAGGTCCAGAGATCTGGCACCACTACTCACTGTTAGCTGGTGGCCATGCCGTTTGGAAATTTAAGGAATTATAGTCCCCCAAAATAACATTACAGAGCTCTGGTTTTAAGGATGTATTTCAAAGATGGACAAGATTATTATATCTGCAAAGTGCTTTGCTAAGTATATTTATTAATATGCTGGATGAATTTGGAAAAAGCATGCTGCAAACATTTTTCAGAAGCTTTGTCTTCTTCATTTTCTCCTCAAAAAAACCCAACTCAACCCAACCCTAAACAAAACAAAATAAAAAACCCCAAGATCAAGCCCAAATATTCAAAACTGGCTCTGCTGTTGGTACCTAGCAGTTCCTAATTAAAGTAAGCCCTAGGTAAGAACAAATATTCTTTCTTCAAATTATCCGTGTACTAGTATGGGATACCAAATTTGCTTTGGCAGCAGAGAACATGGGAGGTTGGCATTTAAACAATTATGAAGTGTCCCACGTTCTTAATCATTGTCTTGATAGTTAATCTTTTATAGGATTTTTAAAGCTTTAAAGATTTCGTGTACAGTTTCAGTAAAGTGCCCAGTTACTATCAAGAGGGAAGAAGCTATATTCAAATTAGGTAAATTTGGAGATTATGCCTAGAACAACTTCAGGAGAGGGTTAATGCCTGTTTGGTCTTAGACCACTTGGAAATATATTGTACACCCTCCAACATTTCACAGATGCAAACTGCTTTGTTCCATTCCTACTCACTACCTTCTTGCAACAGACCCAAGAGAAGGGGATGTAGGCGATGCCAAAGCCCTCCTTTCTTGGTGTGCAAGGTCTGCAAGAGTCAACATCATTTTCCATATTATCCCCCCTCTTTTCCATGACAAGGACTGGAAGGCATACTGGATAGTTTTTGACAGCTTTGACTGGCTGGTACCTGCCATCCCCAGACCAGCCCGTCTATAGCCTTTCTGCACTACACTGTTATAGTGCTATTATTCCACTTTCAACATCTTGTGGAATTCTGGGGTTTGTAGTTTACTGAGGCCAAAGACTCTTTGGCTGAGAACTCTAAAGGCCTCTCCCTAAAACTGCAAACCCCAGGATTTCATAGGATGTTGAAAGTGGAATAACAGCACTATAACAGTGTAGGGTGGAAATGGCCTATGCATCTTGTTTGATTTCTCTATTTTTCCCCTACCTTGCTTTGCATCTCAGTTAGGAGTAGAAAAGAGCAGAATTCCACCAAGATTTCATTCTGAAATTGAGTCCTCTGGGTAACAGACTGCCATTCCCTGACCCACATCCTATACCTTTTACATTTAATACCTGTTCTGAACTTAGTTACCATATAACTAACTTTCCTGCTTAATATGGAGGCATTCTATCTATGCACACAATCAGAGTCTGGTGGAAAGTAGAAGATACAGCTCCTACAGGTTCACAGCTGTATTCAAAGATGGCTGTGCTAATAACATATCTAGCACTGGCCCAGTTTCAAGAAAAGAGAACTTAAGAGGTATGCACAACTTAAACAGATACAAATATATGCCTGTACAAATAGCCATGAATGCACATTTGTAGATGAATGCAGGAAGGGAACTATGCCCCTTTGTTTCATTCTCATTCAGTCTGGAATGTTCTCACCTTAAGGCAAATCCTCGTGGCATGCAGAGTTTCAGGCTGTGATACAGAGATACAAAGCCATGCTATTATGTTTTACTTGCCTACTAAGGATATTGGATGAGTACCCACATCATTGTCATACGCCATGCAATGAACTTTCAGAATGCTACACCATGATCTTCAGCCAAAGCGTTATGAAGGAATCATTATCAAATCAGGAATGCGTATAGACAATTGTTTTGTTGTTGCCAAGTATTAACAAAAGGAGACACAGAGGTTAGCAAGACACAACAAATGCTGGATTAAAAGGCAAGTCTTATGACCTGTAAATCAATTGCAATCACAACATATCCAAATGATGGTGTCCCCCCCGCCCCTCCAACATATTAGCTAGGAGTAATCAATCACTCCCCCTCCCAAACATGGAGGGATCTTTTGGACACTGCCACAAACTCATTTGCTCTCTTTGCTATATTCATTAACTAATTAATTAATTGAAATATCTTGCTCCACCTTTTCACAGCTTGAGGCAGCACAGAGAACACAAAGGAGAAGGAATCTCCATGGAACAGCTCTCAGAGTTGTAAGGTCAAGTACTGCAAATAATTTGGGACTCATCTGAAGCAACATCTTGTTGATCTGAATGGGAGGAGGAAGTTAAGCAAGCATTTAACATTGGCTGTTAATGATTGCTGTTGTTCTTAAAAGCTTGAAGGAAATTTCTTTTTGGACTACAATTTCCACAGTGTCCCAGCCTGCATGGCCACATGTTCTGTTTTCTCACTGGACAACAGAAGTGTAGCCAGAATGGTCAGCTTGTCCAGCCTGTGTCAGTGCATGCATGTGTTTTCTGAAATAGCTACATGAAATTTGGTGCATCAGTAAGAAGCTACTAACCTATAAAATGCACAAGTTTTGAAGCAGGGGCACAACCCACATAGATGTGAACATAAATAACTGGCAGAATTTTTTCCACACTTCAGACAAAACAAACGTTTCTGCAGAATTCTTGTGTGGTGTTCGCCCATCTGAAAAAGTTTGGGGAAATTATTCTGCCCAGAAATATATGTGAACTTTCTTATGTGAGATTTGTGGGGTTTTGCACACAAAACACTATTTCCAAGCAGCCATGTGTGCTTTTTGTGCAGGATTGCTGTTTTCTACACAAAAAAGCAGTCTTGAACAAACAAAAATCTTGCACTGAAGGCAGCAATCTTGTACAACAAACTCATGTGTCTATTTTGTGTGTGTGTGTGTGTATGTGTGTGTGTGTTTTTTGGCAAGATGTTTGCTCTGTAGGATTGCTGTTTTTTGTAGACTACAGCAATATTACACACACACATACACACACAGTGGCCCTTTTCACACGGGCCTTTGCTCACGCGACAGCCCCGTCACCCCGCGCTCGCGCAACGCTCCCAGTGCCCACCCGCACTTACCTTTCGTGCGGAGCCTCCGGGTGCCAGCCGGGTCGCGCTTCCTTCCCTCCGTCCCTGCGGAAGGAAGGAACGGGGTGGGAGCTAGCGCGACAGACGTGACGCCTGCTTCGCGCGCGCATGCGCGCGTGTGGGGGGGTTGCAACGCCGCCCGCTTCGCACGCGGGGGGATCCGGCGCGAGGTCTCCCGCTTCGCACGGAGGGGAGGGCGGCTTGCGCGGCAAGCCTCCTTCGGTGCCGTTTCCCCGCTCGTTCCTTCGCCTGCGGAAGGAAGAGGGGGAAGCGGCAGCCTCCCGGAGGAGCCTTCTTGCGCTTGCCGGCCTCCCCCGCTTGCGCTAGAAGCCTCAGTGCGAAAAGGGCCAGTGTCTTTTGCCCTAAACCTCACCAAAACAAATTTCTGTATTTCTATGCAAAATAATTTCCCAGAATACATTTGGATGTGCAAATACTGGGGGGAAATCTCACCACTTTTTTTTCATCATCATCATCATCATCATCACACCACCATCATCATCATCATTAATTTTCAGCCAAGAAATGAATAATGAGGTATATTCTTTCTCTCCCTCTATCTCACACTTGAACACAGCAGAAGAGAATCTGACACCATTTGACAGATAACATGCAATGGTAACTAGTATCTGTGAGCATTTGTCAAACAATACGTATGGTATTATATATTTAAGAAGTAACATTTTATGAGATGTCTCCTACAAGATCTTAAGAATAAGTCACATTATACACAATAGGACTGTGTATCAGAATGTGCTGCTCATGTGTAAATCTGCCAAACAATTAAGCAATATTAATAAGTCTAAATTTTCCAGTTCAACACAAAGAGTATGTTTATAGTTAGGAGTAATTTCACTCCCTTTGCTGTCTCACTAATGATTCTTAGTTTATAGGTGCAAGTTGTGCATGGCTTCACTATCTAGGTGTGTCTTGTACTCTTCTGACTTTTAAAAGAAACAAAAAACAACTTTTTGAAGTTAGTTTTGAACAACACTAAAGTTAAGAGTTACTTCAAAATGGCAAATGCAATGGTGAATAATTGTTTTTGAGCCCTTGGAATGATACTTATAACTATTGATTTATCGGAAGTAACTTTCCAAGCTGATAAAAGTTTCAAAGATAAGGGGTCAGGGGCATAGTTTGTTCTCAGTGGCCCACCCAAACCCAGACAAATATATTTCAAAAAAATTAGAATAGAAAAAAATCACCCCTCAAGTTGATTTTATGCATTTTAGTAATATTCCAGTAAATGTGACACACACTCACTTGTCCATACTGACATATTACAAGTATCGTTCTCCCCTGTTTCTTTTCTTTTAAAGCTAAAACTGAAAACAAAGTGAAATTCCATTCCTTGTTCTTTTATATGGAGAGCTTTGGGAGTCAGAGACTGAGAGCAGAATTTACAAGGTGATGTTGATAGAAACCAGGCAATAAGCCTCATCAAGTACAAATTCAGGCTTTTTAAAATGAGAATTAAAAAAAAATCAATGTATTGTGCTTGAGATGGACTTTCCAACAGAAATTTCAAAATCCACATGTTTGTAAGCTTAGGCACCAGACCCAAAGGAATCATGAGGTCGCAAGGATAACAGCAAGACCATCACCCCTACATAACTGTGTGTTTGTTCCCCTTTCTTAGCCTAATTCTCAAGAAGAAGAAGCTCTGAAAGATATATCCGCTTCATTTGTCCCAACTTCCGATTCATAGAAGACACTGATAGGAATATTGAGCTATTCCAGGAAGTGTCCTTTCACAAATGATCAACACATGCTCAGGGCCCTATCACACTACATTGTTATAGTGCTATCATTCCACTTTAACTGCCATGGCAACATTCTATGGAATTCAAGGGTTTGTAGTTTAGTGAGGCTCAGGAGCTTTCTGGCTGAGAATTCTAAATGTCCCTAAACTGCAAATCCCTAAACTGCAAATCTCAGTATTCCATACCACGAGTTAGAGGCCCTTTCCGCATGGCATTTGCCATGCGAAAGGGCACCTGGAGCGTTGTGTGACTTTGAGGAGCGATCTGCATGACACTCACAATTGCGCAACGTTCCAGGGGCTGGCAGGGGCCGATCACACACCTTTTCATTTTAGGCTAGAATCCTAAAATGGTGCACGATCGCGCATTGCTCCCAGGCCCCACGTGCACTTACCTGCCATGCGGAGCCTCCATAGCCACGCCGGTCGCACTTCCTGCCCCAGCACAGCCTGAGAATCCCAGGCTGCGCTGTGGAAGGAAGAGGCGGGGCTCTTGCGCGAGCAGGCATCTTGTGCAGAGCTGAAGCAGCAGGGATGCAAGAGCCTCTCGATGGAGGCTGTTGGTGTGATCCCTGCACCCTAGCGCCGGAAAAAGGTAAGGTGCGGAAAGGCCCAAGGTGGAATAATAGTGTTATAAGAGTGTAGTGTGATAGAGTCCTCAGTTAAGAGTATGCTAGAAGGAATGGAAATCAGAAGAGCTCCACAAATCTAATTGGCTGTTATTTCCCAGAATCAAAAGCCCTATGGATTTTTCTGTTTTATAGAACACTGAAAGAGGTATTATTGGAAAGGCTATTTTATTATGCGTTTGTTTATTATTTATCTTTTTATTTAGGGTATTTATACCTTACCTTTCAACCACAAACGTTCCCAAAGCAGCTTACAATTAGTTAGTCTGACAGTTCACTGCTCTCAGACTTACAGTCCAAATCAGACACTATATGCAAGGAAAAGGATGGTGGAGCAGGAATTAAGTTCAGGATTTCCTGGCTGCTCTCCTTGCCCCTACGAGGCTACAAATGGAACACGAAGGTTGGGGCAGGACCACATTAAGGTTTTTGTAGGCCCTTGGCACTTTTGTATTTGACTCCCCACCTTGCCTGGATGCACCACTAGGGTTTTTTTTGTAGACCCTAAAATCCTGTTTTCCTAGGCCCTAAAATTTTTGTAGACCCAAAAGTGCCTAATGAATAAGGTGGCCCTGGGTAGGGGCTTTCACCAGCCACTGGGTCCAGCCATGATGGAAATGTGGCTCGTAGTCCATTACAAGTCAAATAGAATATAGCTTTAACCATTTTTGTACACATATCATACCTTCCAACCACCCTGATTTTCCAGGGACAGTCCACATCAATCATCTGCCCTCCCACTTTTTCAGTTGCTTTTAAAATAACCCAATTTCCCTCTCTCACTGAGTTCAAAGTGCAAAAGTAGTTTTCACTCAATTCATTCAGCACGGGGAAGGTGGTGGTGGAAAAATCTTGCCCTTTCCAGTTGGCTCAGGTAAAAGCAAACTGCTGCAGCCTCTCTTGGCTTCACTGTTCTTCCTCATTAATTACTTCTACTGTCATCTGATGTTACTTGGCCACATGCAGCCCAGTTTTCATCAGTAAAATGTTGGAGGGTATGGTACCCCTGACTGTTCTTTAGAATATTCAGAGGAGATCACATGGAACACATAGTCCTGCCCTACACTGTTATAGTGCTATCATTCCACTTTCAACATCCTATGGGATCCTGAGGTTTGCAGTTTCGGGAGGGGCATTTAGAATTTTCAGCCAGAGAGCAATTTGGCCTCAGTAAACTACAAACCCCAGAATTCCACAGGATGTTGAAAGTGGAATAGTATCAGTATAACAGTAGAGTGCAGAAATGGCCATAGTGACACCAATCAGTTTCACATGTAGAAGCTTCCACTTTGCTAAAAACGTTGAGTTCCTACTGGAAACATTAAGATTTTGGACCACAGCTCCCAGAATCCTCCAGCCAGCCATACAGTGTATTTTATAATCACACAAATGTTGTAGTAGTCAGTTGCCATTGGCTGTTAACAAGTGGGACTACGCTGCCTTTAAGCAAGTTTATCATAGCTGTAGAGGCAAATAAATATTAAATAAGAAACAGAAGGTTACGCAGACTTGTAAGATGCTCAGATACTATGGTGATTTGGCCCTTAACAAAGCCCCCACTAAGACAGTCATATAAAATGGGTAGATAAACAAAAAATTACTTTGCAAAGATAAATTGCAAGTAAATGTAGAAAGAGGGAAGGAGAGGCGAACAAATAAGCAAATATCCTTTTAAAAAAAAAGGGAAAGAAAGAAAATTCCCCTACAGGTTCAGCCGATAATGTCAAAAAGCATCATTCTTCCTGCTTTTTCAGTATATGTCAAGTCCTCTATTGCCTCTAATCTGTTGTAAGCTATATTCTCTATAGACAGATATAACACCAGAGGAGAGCATTAAGACCACCTATTCATATTTTTTTGACATCTGAAGTACAGGCAGACCTCAGTAGGGCTACAGCATTTGGCTCAGAGTGGATCTGTGATCTTATCTAATATGCAATCCCGCATAAAGGAACCGCTGAGCAGCACGAGAGCGGCATAAATATTAAATGATTCAGAATGGTTAACTCTTCGGACGAGCTGCCTCTCTGCATTGGGGGGGGGAGAGGAGGAGGAGGAGGAGGAGGAGGAGAAGAAGAAGAAGAAGAAGAGAAGAAGAAGAAGAAGAAGAAGAAGAAGAAGAAGAAGAAGAAGAAGAAGAGAACTGAAGGATGGGGAGTGGATACAGAATACATGGAACAATTTGTCTAAGAAATGGAAAGAGAATAGGACTGCATATGGAATCACTACAGGCTTCATTTAAAAAAAAACAACAAAACCAAACAGAGGACTATATCTAAACTGAATTTCCCCTGAGTGTGATTCCAAACAAGAGCATAATGCAGGCGTAAATATATAAGGTGCAGTTCAGAAAGTGAATATATATTACAGGCCTAGCACAGGCTTTTGATGACTCCATGGGGAAAAAAGACACAGGCAGCCGGAAAACTTGTTATTTCATCAGCAAAAGTGCAATATGGATTAGCCGCTCAAAGGCTGCTGCATTTCTCCTCTGACTCATGATCATCACCATTTAAAATGTTGAATGTTAAGGCTGTAAATGCTGCTTTGCAAGGCTGGAGGCCAAATGGTATACTGGAGATCAAGATCAAAGCACCATAATGTTTTGATTTGCAGGGACAATGATGTCATCTGCACTATTACCCACCACCCTTATGTGCCAACCCTTGCTGGTTGCTTTTCAGCTCAGCTACAATTTTCACACTAACTGGGAGAAGAATGGATTTCCCAGCATCAATATATCACAAACCCTTCCTGTTGTGATGCAAAGTACTTTGGCATGGCTTGGTCCTGAATGACCGATTAATACCCATCAGATTTATGAAAGACCTGCTAGAACTGGGCCAAACACAACAACCTGCATTTTCTGCATTACACTTCAGGGCATAGCTATGGAGAGTGTCATGATAGGTGCCTTCACTTCATGTGCCTCCACCTATCCACAAAATAATCGTCTCTTCCCTCTTGCATATTTTTTTTCACTTCTGGGTGGAAGAGGCATTAAGAATTACCTACAGTGGGAATCATGTGGCCCTCTAGAGGTTGCTATACTGCAACTGCCGATAGCCAGCATAGGCAAAAGAGGAGGAATGCTGGGAGCTGCAATTCAACAATACCAACAGCTGTGGAAGACAGTGGGCTATTTGGATAATTTATACTACTACAGATCAGGAAGTCACAAGTTTAAATTTCATCACTACCATGAACTCACTAGGTATCCTTAGACAAACTACTCTCTTTCAACCTCAGCAGTCCCATCTTCATAAAGGGGATAATAATACTCAGCTTATAAAGTTTCTGCCAGGATTACAAACAGAGCATGCATATGAAGCCCTTTGGTCACCTAAAAGTGTTTGTGGTAGACTGCTGGGAAATGCTGAATCCGATCTTTGTCTGGTAGCCAATGGACTAGACTCAGGCCCTTTTCGCACGGGCCTTCTCTCGCGCGACAGCCCCGTGAGCCTCGCGGGAGTGGGAGCTTCGCTCCACACGATGCACTCCCACTTCCGCCGGGCTCACGGGGCTGAAGCGGCGCGAGCACGGGTTTTTTGATTTTCGCTTCGAAGCGAAAATCACCCGCGCTCGCGCAACGCTCCCGGCGCCCGCGCGCACTTACCTCTTGTGTGGAGCGGAAGGAAGGGGCGGGGTGGGGCGCTAGCGCGACGGACGCAACATGTCCTGCTTCGCACGCGGGCGCGCGGGGGGGCGGACGCGACAAGCTCCTTTCTCGCGCACGTGGGGGGGATGGACAGGACAGGCTCCTTTCTCGCGCGTGCGGGGGGGATGGATGGGACAGGCTTCCTTTCTCTCGCGCGCGGGGGGACGGACGGACGCGTGAGCTGCCGCCGCCTCCGGGAGGCTGCCGCTTCCCCGCTCGTTCCTTCGCCTGCGGAAGGAAGGAGGGGGAAGCGGCAGCTTCCCGGAGAAGGCTTCTTGTGCGAGCCGCCCTCCTCCGTCACGTGAGCACCGGCGCTGCAAAAGGGCCTCAGTGGGATTACTGGCTGGGCAGCTTAAATACTCTGGTTTCCTCAGAAGAAGTTTAGTTAGCTGAGAAAAGAAAGAGAAAGAGAAGAGAAACAGGGAAACAGAGAAGGG